>JASGAT010379182.1:1186-13315 GCA_030220025.1 Chelon auratus
CCCCCCCCCCAGATTGTTTCCAGACACTTGGCAACCCCAAGACTGCAAATGATCAGAACACCAAGTAACATTGAAATTCGTAATAACTGTTGATTTGTGTGATTTGACTCACTTCGTTTCAAAGACCTGAAGTCACTCCGTGTGTGTGTGGTTTCTTGACTTTAATTAAGTGGTCCCTTCACTGTTCAAGTGCGGGTCAGCATGATTCAGATTGTTTATACAATACAAGCAATGCCCGTAAAGTTAAAAACTGAACATACTATTTTAATTTCTTTATTAGGACAGTAGAGAGAAGATGAAATGAAAGTTCTAAAGCAGAGGACTGAAATAAGGGCACTGCAGTTCGGCCTCCTCTGGTCTGCATTTGCTGCCTGTCATCTCATATTGGAAGGATTAAGAGAACTTTCTCCTGTTTGTTTGTGTGTGGTGTTTCTATGTCTTTTCTCCCTTCATGGGCGTGTCCTTATCAATGGCCCAGGAGGCAACCGGCTTTTCCCACTGACAGTGATGTTAGCAGCAGGAAGGAAGTCGCTGTCAGATCGGCCTTATGCAAACCCCTGCGTTGACCGTGCCGTGCGCTTTGCATGCTCCCCAGTTGTTGGATATGGGAGCAGGCAGCAGCGGGTGTGAGGACACTCACTTCTCTCCTCTGGGTAATTACTGTACAGGAAATTGGACGTAAAATGTTTGAATAATCACGTACCCCGAAGTGAATTATGGACGGAGCCTACAGTAGTGAAGTAAATTAAAACAAGTGAATCCAATTACTGTTTATGGAAAGCAGCTGCCCGAGCAGCACATGTTGGTGAGTGAAACTATGAGACTAATGTTGAGGTTAGGAGCTCTGCTTCTCTGTATAACACGACAGCTATTTGAGTCCTTCATTTGTACACACGCTGACAAGCCAAGAGATGTTTGAAAAACCTCATGCCATGTGTTGTGTTTGGTTGAAATTGCACACTTACAGGCTTACATCTGAAAAGTTGAAGTCAGTCGTCTTTCTTTTTTCTCTTTTCTTTTTTTTTTTTTAAGTGGCGCTCCATGAGCGTATTCTGATGTCATAACACCATGATAACTCGCCTCTATGGATGTACAGAAAAACAAGGTTAGTGTTTGCTTTCGGTCGCGTACAAACCCTCTTATCCGCGTGTTTATTTACCTACACTGAATCAATTCATCTGTGATACAGCCAACAGTCTTGTTCTGGATAAGCTTTCGTTTCAAAACATTTGGATTTAATTATCATGGGGATATGATATCCAAACATTCTGGTTTCTTCCATTAATAACATGATTGCGGCATGGCAGTGTGAGCTAAGGCCGCGGCGTTTTCGTGCATTTCCGTGGATTTGGGTGCCTTGTTTGCTTACTATTATGGGCATGGGGCAAAACCCAATTTAGAGTAATGACACAGTTTACGTTCTGGAGTTTTAAAAGATCTCCGTGAGGAAGTGTCCCCTCTTCCACGGGCTGCGGTTCCCCCGACTGAAAAACAAACATAACCCGTGTGACTCTCACAGAATGGAAGAGTTCTCACTTGCTCCGGCCTTCTGCATGTCAGTGCAGTCGACGGGAGGGCAAGGAAACCAGAAAAGCTTTTGTGTGGCTGATAACTAAAGTACTGAACATTGAGGAAACGTAAGGCTGCTTGCTGTCGCTCTATAGATAAAGCACAACAGAGCAGAGGGTGCTATTTATAGACACTGAGCGTGGAAGGCTGAGGTGCAATGAATGCTCTGAAATGTTTTTCTCCTCCAGATGATAGTTTTAGACCTGTATTCATTTGGTGAAAACGCACATTGCTTCAAGTCCCATTTTAAACCCTCTGACTAGTGTATTAGTCAACAAAAGCAAAAGAAACATTCCATTTAAAATGCTGTAACCCTAAGCTTTCATTCCCAAACTGAGTGTTTTTACAGAGCTGCCCACTCTCTCTCATTCTTGCTATATATATTATTACAACTCGATCTGCTTTCCACTGTGGAAAACTTTTTCCGTTCTGAAACATCTGCCTACTGCCTAAGTGAGGCTCGCCTATGAAGGAGAATAATCCATCTTGGTGTCAGTAAATGCATCAACATCAGTCCTGCTTCTTAAAGTTAAAGCGTGGCCGTGCTCAGGTAAGAAAGGTGACAGAGAAGTCCTCTTAGCTGAAGCGGCTGTATTGTTGCTCTTCGTCTTTCTCGTATCAAATCCAGAGGAGACCTCGGAGGCGCCCTCGTTGTTGGGGATCGCTGAGGATCGTCTCGAGAAAAGGCTGCTGTCTCCGTTCCTCTTTCCTCTGTGTCGTGAAGAACTGCAGATAAAAGCCTGCAGCAGTCACAGTGTCGAGTTTCACTAGGAGGCATCATTGAAATGGCAGGAGACAAATCATTTAAATAGGCCGGGGGTATATTTCGAGTTGTTGGGGCTTAGGCTGAGTGCTGCGCTCATATTTCAAAGAGCTCATATAATGAGTATGTACGTGGCCTGTTGGTCACCTTAACCTGCTAACTAACCTACTGATTCCAGGGCCTTGTTTAGCTCAAAGGATCTCTTACATTAAGAAGTTTACTTACTTGTAGTGTGGTAGTCTGACCTGCTGGTGTAATGGGTCAGTCGCTATGTGCCAAAAAGCCCCATAGCGTGTCCTGCTATCTGCCTCTGATAACACTCTCTTTGGTTTCCCTCAAGACACACTCATATTCACTTAACACTCACATGTGTTGAGGTTTCCTCTCTTTTTCCTCTAAGGCCGATGCATTTGGCTGGAAGCAGGCTGTACAGTGTGCTGAGGTATAGATAAGCATGGTCCGACCTCCTAGGCATGCAAACAACATGGTAATGATGTATGGATGATGGGTAGGGTTAGTTTAAATGTCTAGGTTATGAGATATGGAGGACAGATAAATAAATAAATGAATTAACTTTTAATTAACTTTTTTAATGAAATGCGACATTAAATGATATTTTTGACTGTGATACTTGTAGCTCTCCATAAAGAGGATGAACTATTTCTACCAAAAATGCCATAAAATGTGAGCAAAATGTTAAAGGACATTAGATTTGTTTGTTATCTTTTTTGCGTTGTAATGTTTAAAGAAAAAAAAAGTGAAGTAAGTGTAAATGCACAATATTTCTTTACTTACACCCATAAAAATCTATGTTTGCAGATAGTTTTGGTTTTATTTGTCCATTTTGTCTCCACTCCCAAATTATTTTACAGAACATGTTTTGCAGTATACTTAGCTTTCCAGTGGCGAGTCAGATGACAAAGCGTGCCAGCAGCAGGTTATCTGTTAACTACATGTAAATGTAGTTAAATTATGGGGTTATGTGTAAGAATGTTGTTTGACCAGGTACAGTAACTTCCTGCAATCCTCAGGATAGCTTTTACACTTAGACGTGTTGGACTTTGTTACCAAGGCTAGCTGTTTACCGTCTTTGTGCTAAGCTAACTAGTTACATGTTGTAACTTTATATTTAACAGACAAACAAGAGAGTGGCATAACATTTTTTTTTAACTAACTCTGAACAAGGAGTTTTGCTAGCTGCTAACCTCAGTGTAGGTAGCTGCAGTGGTGCGTTTTGGTAGCTAACACACAAAGAGCTAACAACCATTCACATTCAGATTCACACCTACGGCCAATTTAGAATCACCAGTTAACCTAACAAGCATGTCTTTGGACAGTGGGAGGAAGCTGGAGCCCCCTGAGATAAACCATGCAGATTGAATATTCTGGGTCACCTGTTTTATGTGATGTGATTTGATGTGACAAATGACAATGGATACTATTGTGAACAGCTATATGAAATGCGCAAAAATGCTGCATTAATATGGTGCATTCTTCCTCCTCAGCAGCTACCTTACCTCTTCGGCATGTGTTTAATCAGCTCCCCATTGTCCGTCCAGCATAGCTGCTCCTGCTGTTGTGTTGATCTCAACCAAGAAACTGCTTGATAACAACGCTTGGCGTTAACACAAAACGCTCCATTTGGGTGATGTTACTTTGGAATGCGTAATAGTACTGCCAGAAATCGGAGGATGCCATTTTTGTGACGTGGAGAAATTTACGTCCCCAAATATTTAAAAGCAGCAAAGGGGCCTTTAAAGGGACTGATACTCAAGCACAAATTAGTCCAAATGAGAGCTGGTCGCGGTCGAGTTTGTTATGCAGTGTAATGGGGAAATCTGTTTTTAGCACTTCAAGCACCACAAACTGAATTCCATTCACCTCCAATGTATGCACTGTGGCAGCAGAAAACAGAGCGTTAAAGATTCTTTCAGTGTAAACCACAATTAGTCATAAAGGGACGGCTAGGCTGGGCATTGTTGAGTTTCACGCCCTTTATTTCACCTCTCACTGACAGTTCATTCTTCCATGTATAGAGGCAGCAGGTTACTGCTTCATGAATTAGTTCTTCTTACCACATGTGTCCAATTACACTTCCAGTAAACTGAGTTGGCACTCGCATCCTACATAATTTGGGTTGCTGAAATGCGGCCTATGGCTTTCCTATGATGTCTAATTACATTGTAAGATACGAGTAATTGCAATAATAAGTAATGTGTTTAGATTATGCAGAAGTCGGTCCAGATGTAAAACATGTGTTTTGATCCCGCAGCTTTTGTTACTTTACATGGTATTTTGAGAGCTGCTGTCAAGTTCGTTCATATCTCTTATGGAAATTTTGGGCTGTAAGAGCATATGCATGCGCTAGCAACCACATCTCTCCTCCGCCTTCCACACGTATTGTAAATTCAAAGTGAAATGAATTGCATTGTCACATGTAAATCAGAGAGGGCTTTTGACATGCTGGCAGGATGGCGTCACACAGTAGCTTTATTCATAATAGCCACGAGGCTGTTAGGAGAGATGAAGCCTCCAGATTGCTTCCATGGAATTTAAAACGCTATCAAGGAAATTTTTCGCTTTACATGTCTGACACATGGAGCGTATAGGCGAGAGGATGCCACCTGTCCAGTCAAGTAAAAACATCAAAGAACGACTCTCATGATTAACAGCAGAGAGACTACGGCAAGGAAACAAGAGGACTGCGGTCTGGAAGGACGTTTAGGAATTCTGCAGTAGGAAAGTGAGGGAGAGTAATGATATCAAATGAGAGATAATCTGCACAGACCAGCATCTGACCAGGGAACAGCCTCTGGAACCATACAGGTATGTCTTCTGTAACATAGAAAGGCTTTCTCAGCTAACTGAGCTGTTTTAGTTTCTAACCATTGCTATGACAGTACACCTAATTAAAGCTCTTTATATCAGAATTAGTCAGAGAATGAGCAGCAGCATTGTGGTGCCTAATGCGGTCTCTGACCTTTCATTGTAGAGGTCAGATTTTGATGTATAAAGACTGGAACGGAGCATCAAAAAGACCCAGACATACAGTCACAGACAAATCTGACAGGTTGAGCAACACTTCTGCAAACTTTAATGAGTTTATTCTGCTGCTGTGCACAAAATCGTTTTAAGATGTCATTATGAATTCTTGCAGCGGAATCTGTCTAATACCTTGGTGGGTTTGTGACATGGCTTAAAGGGATTGACTTCATGAGACATAATCCACGTTCAGTCCGAGATGATTTCTAGTTTTTTAGCTTTTCGCTGTGTACTCGGCAATCTCTGGCCTTTGCATTCATACCTGGCCTTGTGTTCGCTCCTGCATTTGACTTCAAAGGCTCAGACAACAGGATCCTGTTTAGTTTAGGAAACAGACTGGGCGAGCCTGCGGAGTTTACATGAAAAGATCAATACAGTTAGCTCCAAGCGTTCTCTAATCAATCAGGGTAACAAAGACCAGGCGCCATTTGTCTTAACGACTTCATGTGTTTGTGAATAAATCTAACTGTATTTTTGTTATCAAGGTCCAGCCACTGATCATCACAAGACACAACATTTAAAGTTGACATTCTGAAAAGCAGCTGGCAAGCTGGGGATGGGAAAATGGTTTTTGATGAAAGCTCAGTCAACACTCCATGCCGTTAGTACACTTCCTTTTAGCTACTTGGAATATTTCAGCCTTGTTAGATTGATAGATCCTCAAAATAGGCAGGACTGTTTTTTATCCTGGAGTTATGATTATTAATGTGTTCATTATCAGACTCTGTTCTTGAGACTATTTATGTACTCTGTAATTGCTTCTCCACACATCATGTTCTTTCTACTGAGGTTTGCACACATGCAGCCATTCCATCATTATCACTTGTATGATAATGATGTAGAAGACCGATTGCTCTTCTACATCATTATAATATCGTCATAAATACACTTGTAAATGCAAGTACTTTTACTTTACTTGTACAAAGTAAAATTAGCCATATTATTTGATTGTCAAACACAGAAATTAGTTTTTATTCAACCAACTTAAACAATCACTATTCACAAAGTTTGTGATTTATTTATTTATTTTTTTAATATAAATTGTCCATGTAATTATTGTTACTCTTAGTGTGTACAATACGTACAATACGCTTTGTGTTATACAACACAGAAACATGGGCCTTTCCTAGAGGATTACATTTATATTTCAGCCACCAGTTTAAAATATGTTGACTTGATTTCTCTGACATTATGTCTTTACTAACATTTTGACCCGGCAGACAGGTCTAAACACTACAGTACCCATGATCCTCGAGCTGTGGGTGGGTATGTTGCTTGGGACCATAGACTGTATATAAATATGGACAATCACCACTTCCTTACACTGGCCTAACTGATGCTACTTTCTATCTTGTAACTCTCCACGCAGTATGTTCCTGTGGAGCTGCCCAAAAGTAATACACTGTAGGCTACTTAAATTTTTTTTTTCCATCTTTCACGGCCCCATAATGTAAGAGTAGGAAACTTGCAGTGACTTGTAGTGATCATAATGTCACATCCTGTTTTTATAGCATCAAATAACTACTTAAAACGAAACTTCTCAGAAAAATTCTAGCTTGAATGTGTATCAGTATGATATTAACTACCTAAAATTGAAAAAATATATGGATGTGCATTTTAGTGTTTTAGTTTTCATATCAAGTCCCATCCACTAACATAGAGGGGGTAGAGCTAATGACCTATACTGCAACCAGTCACCAGGGGGAGCTCTACTTGCTTTGGCTTGTTCCGCAGTCCATCTTTATACAGCCTATTCTTGGGACCAACATAAGTTTTGAGTTCTAGCACTTCTAGCTATCTGAGTATTTAGCAGTTTCTTCACTGACTGGACCAATTATAATCTCAAATGCTACGCAAACTTATCTTTACCATCTTTTCTTTCTATTAGGTGTTCTGCAGTGGTTTTGTCCAATCAAGCGAGTGATAAAAGCACAGTTTCTGTTACTGTTTCATTTCATTAAACATTCAGATTATTTAGCAGCGGCTGGCTCGGTTTGCGTTAGCTAAATGCTGCTACTGCTGCCTGAGCAGATGTACCCAGACCCAGCGCCGTTGAGTGAGTTTATTTAATCTACCAGCGAGGAGGCTGAATGTGTTAGACACCTGTCTATGCCTGTCTCCCCGTTTGTGTTAAAACCATTGGTTAAAACACGACGACGTTTTCTAGTGGGCGGGGTCAAAGCTTGTTGTACTCCTCAAAACGCGAGAGAAATTAGTTCGTGTTCAAGAACGAGAACAAAGTTTATTCTGGTCAGGTCACCCAAGACACTCATTTAATAAAAGAATTTCAAATGCAACAAATATAAAACCGTAGATACATATAATTATGTCCTGAGTGGTCATGAGCAAGACTTGACTGAGTTTTGTGTTGTGTGAGCCGAAGTTCTGCTTAGCTAGCGGCATGGCTGGAAAACAAACCTGGGTTACTGTGAACAGAACCAACGGCTACATCTTGACAGCTAACTGCACTAACACGGCTGGGTAAGTAACCTGCTGGTTGTATTTGTCAACCTTAAAGTTAACTACTTACGTGTTATATATGCGATAGTTAAATAGGCTAATGAATATGCCAATGCTGAGGCTAGCTCCATATTCTAACGTTAGCTAACTTTCTAGTGGGAGCTAGCAAATGCTATTTTATGAAGGCAGACACAAGCATTTTTGATGATCGCCCTCGTCCATGTTAAACCACACGTTTCTGTGATTTATTTATTTATTTATTTTTGGCAGCCTTTATGCGATACAATTTCAGTTTGGACTTATTAACCGCAGTCCTCCGATTTTGGCATCCTACAACAACAGCAAGATTTTGATAACGGTGACATAGTGGTGATGTAAAATGGTCTATGGATTGTCTACAGCGGGTAGTATTGAACTCGCCACCATTTTTCTCAGTAAATAGATTTCTAAATGTGCTACTGACATGAAATTTTTACCAGATGTCGGCAACAACGTGCCATGTAACACACACATGCTAAGAATCAAACCTTAGATGTCCATAAATGAAGTTGGTAAAAAATGGAATGACACAGGGGGAAAGTATTGAACACACTTACATAATACTTGGTACAAAAGCCTTTTTGGTAATAACAGCTTTAAGACGCCTCCTGTATGGAGAAACTAGTTGCATGCATTGCTCAGGTGTGATTTTGGCCCATTCTTCCACACATACAGTCCAGTGGCGGTTCTAGACCAGTTTTACTGAGGGGGCCTGGCTGGGGCCAGGGGTTTTGTCAGAGGGGCACATTCAACCTAGGGCAGAAAAGACAAAGACTCGGAATCTTATTTGATTTATTTTTATTTTTATGAAACTAGTAATTAACCATTATTACCAATGTGAATGGTTCAAAACATCACATTTGAGACTCAAGTATAAAAAAAATGATAACATTTCATAGAATGTATTGACTGATTGGAGAAAAGGATCAGCAGATGAACTGATAATGAAAATAACTGTTAGGTGCAGCCTTGGTTCAGTTTCTCAGTTAATTATAATTAGATATATACAATTATCAAAAACAACAGATAAAAATGGCATGCATCCATTGGCTGCCCTACTATTACAGCAACTGTATTCTGTGGTTTTGGTGATTTCTGGCAAACCGATCGACAGATGAGTCAGGATTCAATGCCTTTGCCCTCCTAGACTCGATGCTCAGTATACCCAGATCTCTCGTCGTTCATGGTGGATCTGAGGCATGTGTTCACGAGCTGAAAACTCCATTCACAAGAAGCAGTACTCACTGGGATCGCAATTGCTATTTTACAGAGTCTGTAGAGCTCTAAAAACACTTCTTTATAGGGCTCAGTGAACTGTACTAGCTCTACTGTACTGGAGGGTCTCTGCATCCCAGTCCGTATTTTCCTGTCTAAGATCTCACTGAACTGATGTAGTTCATGCCCCAGGTCATCGATATTTGAATCATACCATCAAGCAAATGAAAACTGAGCTGTCTCTTTCAGGAATGCATCTTTTTTGGGATTTAGAGCCTGGATGCTATTCATTATGTAACAGTTTCTCCTAGAAAATCGTCTTTCAAGCTCACTGAGCATTAGATCAATGACAGGCTAGAAAAGGTTTGTACGAAACCCGTCTTTATCTCGTTCTGACTGTTGTGGTAAGGTTAACTAATGTTAGCTAGAAGCATGTAATCAACTCAAGCTGACATTAACGCCTGGTCTGGCAGGCTGCTATTATAATTCATGAAGTTAGGCAACGACATTTCTTGACCAGAAGTCTTACCTTGTAACAATACAATAATAATTGTTTTAATAATTGTTTCTCTGCCTCTCGTTGGGTGGATGGTATCAAGACTGGGGGTCCAGACTCAGTGTTACGGGGCCACTGGCCAGAAGTTAAAACTGTATTATAAATAGATAGCAGATTAAATCTCAGTCCACCTCCTCTGTTTAAAGAAGGTTTTTCCAGTCTGTCCTCTTTCAAACCATCGGCCTTCTCGGGTTAAGATCTGGACGTTGTTATCGTCACCACATTACTCTATTTTTGCCTGGGTGGTTTGTCTCTACGATGAACCGTATTTTTTTTTTTTTTTTTTTTGTATTCCCTGGTTTGAAATGAACTGGAATGCTGTGTTTCCTGAAAATTTCTCTGGGTTTCTCTGACACCCCATCCATGTAGGGGTTGACGATGTTCTTCCTTTTGTTGTACTACTCCCCTCTGTCCTTGTTGAGCAGAAAACTATAAACGAGAAGTTCAACATGTTTTTTCTTCAGCAATGGAGTCTTGCGAGGTGACTTGTTGAGTGCCATGGCCTGTATGGTACTCAAGTAGTTACTGTTTTCTTCGAAACAATTGTACCTGCTAATTCCATGTTTTTCTGGTCCTTGGCTCTTGGACAACTCATCTGATCATTCTTTTAACTCCCCTGTCAGAAATCTTGCGAGAAGCACCCGGTCGCGGCTGGTTTATGGTGAAATGATTTCACCATAAACCACTTCCGGATTACGGCCCTAACAGTGGTAAATGGTAAATGGCCTTGCTTTTATAATGCTTTACAGTCACAGATGCATCTACCCATTTGCTCACACAAGCACACACACATTCACACACCAGTGAGTTCTGTCTCTTGCTCAAGGACACTTCGGCATGTGGCACATGGCACAGATCGAACCGCTCTGGTTCGTGGACAACCCGCTCTACCTACTGAGCCACAGCCACGGTATGTTTTGCAACAATAAGGTTGCAAAGGTCTTGAGAGAGCTCTTTGGTTTTACCCATCATGAGATGTTTCTTGTGTGACATCTTGGCAATGAAACACCTTCTTCTAGGCCATCAGTTGGAACTGAACCAGCTGATATTAATGTGTATTAACCAGAGGCAGGATTGCTTTTTAATTTCTTGCCTTTTTGCACCTCCATTTCTCCATGTGTCCAATACCTTTTCCCTGTTTCGTTCCGTTTTTTAACACGTAACTTAATTTATGGACATCTTTGATTTCTTTGCATGTGTGGGTTACATGGGTTGTTACCAACATCTGGTGAAAATTTCATGTGAGTAGCACCTTTAGAAATAGATTTACTGAGAAAAATGGTGGCGTGTTCAATACTTACTTTACCTGCTGTAAATATGGACGGCATGTCCCCACTTCCTTGCATTGGCCAAAATGAGATTGGAGCCGCGATATCGATGACCCGAGCACACTTCCTTCAGCCTCACTTGCATTTTTGTTGAATTAATACTACACTCTGCTCTACCTCCACCAGTTGCAAGGAAATGTTGGATTATACACTGTACTTATTTTTAAAAGTAATTTTTACGACTCTCACGGTCGCACGGGACCGCTTTACCGAGCCGTTGGCATCGCAACAGGTGGTCGCCATTATGCTACATCCCGTTTCTGTAGCATCAAATATGGAACTAAAGTAAAACTTATCCAAAAAATTGACACTTGAACATGCATCAACATAATATTAACTACCTAAAATGACAGAAACCATCCTTGAAAATTATTTGATGTGTATTTTAGTGTTTTAGTTCGGCCCAAGTCCCATGCACTAACATGGAGGAGGTGGAGCTTATGACCTATACTGCAGCCAGACACCAGGGGGAGCTCTACTTGCTATGACTTCACTCTTGAGGAGCAGTTCTGCTGTCTATCTTTATACAGTCTATGATTGGACCACTGTTGTGTTGTTTATGTTAAGGTCAGAGTTCAAGAGTTGTAACGTGTTTCTGATAATTTCAGAAATGGTGGAGGAAGATCATTACATTTTTATTGCAATTTAGACCTATAGAGTAGAGACACATGGATTGTAACCTGGAGATATTTTTCCAACAGTCATATCCATGCATTGTGTCTTTGGACACATTCATTTAGCTGGTTGCTAGCCTGCTAAACTGCCTCTGTGGCTTCCAGACAGTTGTGCAGCAGCCGTGTTTTCTAATATAGGCTGGTGTTGCCACTTGAACGCCAAGCATTCTGTGTGTATGACTTCCCGTGTCGTAACAAGAGTTCCATTTGAAGGCAGCATACATCTACATGAGCTCTACAACAGCACAGGTGTTGGATATGAACAAATAGTAACGTCTAGTGGGGATAAGTGCAAATGTTAGGAAGCGATGCTAATTAGAGGCAGTGTTTTACTAAAGGTGCAACTGTTATTTAAGATTAGACAGAAAATACTTTGCTTCTGAGTAGGGCTGAACGATATGGGCAAAATTTCATATCTCGATAATTATGCCAGATATCTCGATATCGATACCATTTTTTTAAAAGCCGTCTTTCGAGACTGTG
>JASGAT010379183.1:0-24965 GCA_030220025.1 Chelon auratus
GCAGTCAGTCAAGAAAATGAGAAGGAGCAGGCTTCTACAGCAAAGGTGTTTACCCGTTTGTTTGTCGCTGACACTAACCCAGAAGTGGATGACTGTTGCAGCCAGCAGGACGCCGACGCTCTGCAACAGATCTCCCACCACGTGGATGAAGGCGGCCTTCACGCTCGCGTTACCGTGACTGTGACCGTGCTGGTGACGCCGGTTGTTGTCCCTCTGTATCCGGCCGGTGGAGGTGGGAAACCCGTGGCTGTGGCCGTGCGAGGCGCCCGACTGATGCAGGATCAGCACCATCCTAAGTAAAAAACAAACAAACAAAAAAAAAGACTGTTTGTAGCCAAAGAGGAAACGGTGGAAAAATAAGCTGAGGACACTCACAGCACGTTGACCAAGACTGCACAAGCTGAGGTTATGAGCATGATTTGACTGTCGATCTCATAGTCTCCGTCAGTGATCCTCTGGAAGGCGGATAAGACGAGCACCGCAGTTACGGCCCAGATCGACACAATGGACAGGAACATGCCCAGAATCTCTGAGGAAAGCGACAACAATGCAATCATGAGACACGTCAGCTATCACACAGACGACACCAGAGGTCACTTGTTGTTTTATCCTGCACCAACATTATTATTTCAAGTAAAAAGAGATAAAAACACCTACAAAATGATGAAGACATACCCTTAAATCTACATAAAAGCTGTGACCAGTGCAGTGAATTATCAGAATCATCTGTGCATTGTAACTTGTCCTGTTTTAGGCTCCCTCACCTGCTCGATGCCACCCAAAGGTCACGGTCTGCGTCGGAGGCCTGGACGAGACCCACAGAGAGAAGATGCTGATCACGATGCTGCCAAAGTCCGTGAGAAGATGAGCCGCGTCCGTCATGATGGCCAGGCTGTGAGCGGCGTATCCACCTGCGGAGGAGACAGATCGTTGTAGACTGTCGAAGGGAGAGGGTTGAGCTCGTGTGTGAAAGAAAAAGTAAGTGTACTCTTTTTGTTTTAACTCAAAGAAACATTGAGATGTAAAAGGGTCTCAGTTTAATCTTGATCCAAGCTGGATTTAATAAGACACAGTTGTGACAGGGGCTCTAGTCTCGCTTCTTACCAATCACCTCTCCAGTCATGAACACGAGGCTGACGGCGCAGGCAACGAAAAGCTTCTTTCTGGCCCGACGTCTCACGTCACTTTCAGGCCCCGACATTACGTCCATCTCCTGGCAGATCAACTCAGGCTGCCTCAGACCGTCCACACTGGAGTCATCTTCACTGAACTCTGAGTCTGAAAACTGTTCCTCTGGAGGACCCGTCCTGTCAGAAAGTAAAAACGTTAAAAGCTACCTGTGCTTGATTTGAGCTCATATGAGAGAATAAGGACGTACCATGTAAGAGGCTCCAGCTGAGCCTCAATCAGATGCTCTTTCTCCGAGTCTTTAGACAGCTCCATGTCCTTAGTCGACTCCCAAATACTGGGATAAAATGAAGCTGGACGACTCACCACCTGCTCTAAGGCACATGTTATCTGCTAGGGGAGGATCACTACAGGAGCCAATGAGAGGTTACAGAGTCCAGAGGTGCCAACACTAACTAAAGAGTCGCAAAGAGTGAAATTTACCAGACAACTTCCAGTTTAACCCAAGTTTATTTCATCAGACAAACAATCATCTTAGAGAAATAAAGTCATTTGACACGGACGGTAACACAACAACAGTGGAATGAATAGAAAAATAGGTGGGAATGTCGACAATGAAACTAAATATACACAGTCTTAATCTTAAAATCTGAAGCAACAAAAAAATAAAAATAAAAGATAAACATTTTTATTAGAATAAAATCTGTTCAGGCACTTTTGTGAGGTTTCTCAAGTATGATTTCTGGCAAAGTATTCAATCTCACTAACTTTATATTGCTCTCTCTGCAATGTCATTAGATCCAGATGTGTACAAAATACAGCAACCTTCTATTGACACCAAGCAGAAAATAGAAAAATATTATATAAACTCGATGGGATATCATTTAAAAGCTAAATATACACTCAATTTCTCATAAAACTTCCAATCAAAAAAAAAAATAAAAATCTGAAATTAATCTCAGACATACAGACACACACACAGAAATAAAAGGCAATAAAATTTAGGAAGTTAATTTACTTTAAAAAAAATGCTGCGTTTAGTGTCAAGTGTAGAAAAACAACTTGTGTGATTGTATATAATTGTCAATTAATGTGTTTTGTGCATTAAACTAAAGCAACAGAACAATTATCCTTTCCTAGAGTCGGTAAGGAGGCGGAGGCGGAGTCAGGAGGCAGTTAGCTTAGCATAAAGTCCGGAGGCGAAACATCCACTCTTTTGGTCAACACCTTGACGAGTACCTCTTTTGTTTTGTTCGTACACAAACAGAAAAAAACAAACAATAAAAACAAAAGCAGGAAGTATTTCTCGACGGCTAAGCTAGGTAAGCTCTAATGCTAAGCTAGGCTAATCAACTCCAAACATACAACTGGGAAAATTAAATTTGTCAGGAAGATATTAAAGATATTAAAGAAACCTTACTGAGACAACCTTAACACATCGGTGTTAAGGTTATTCCCCGCCTCAGCTAAGCTAACAGCCTCCTTGCTACAGCTCCACACCCAATGATGCATTCATGTCCCATCTGTACATATTCGTTTCCAATCACTTTTCAAGTAAACAAAAAAAAAAAGATGACGACACAGAAATTGTTCCATCTCTACCTTACATACATGTCAAATGTGGGTTTTAATCTGTTATAAGAAGGTGTTTAAGTATTGCTATTAAAATGCTATGTTATTTCTTACAATATTAATGTTAAATGATTACTTATCAGCTGTTAAGACCCTAATATTTTACATACACAATCTGGTTTACTAACAATGGCAACATACAATTGTTTAATCTCTGTGAATCTCTATGGCCTCCACCGCATCAGTAAGCCCTTATTATATTCCTATACTACGTTCCTATGTGCTGTGTGACTGAACACCAAGTGGTTGGCATCTAACAATCTGTTAAAGACAAAAATAAAACCCTGAATAGGTCTATTAAAATAAATTATTAAAACACTTCTGAACCGTGGGGCAAGACGTACCCGTGGCAGCTTAAGGATTTTCAAACTTTAAAGTGCACATGAGAAACAGTTATTCTAATCACAGCCTTTGATCTGCGTGGCTCCGTCATCTGCCGCTGAAATGCAGATGCTGCCCAAAAATCCAGAAATAAAAAGGTTTTAATAAAAAATAAATATCAGATCGGATCAAAGGCAAAACCAATGGCGTAAAAAAAATAACTATGGCACAATCGAACTGCTGCTTGATTCATGTAAACAAATGAGCCACTGAGATCAAACACTCCAGCACACACACACTGCATTTACACTCGTCATCAACACGGCGGCTGCTGCTGCTGATGATGATGATGATTCAGTCCAGGAGCCGAAGCTCTCAGCGGCACCACGACTCAAACAAGCACTCGCTCAGTTATTTATTTATTCATTCCCCAGATGGCAGTGCTATGACGGTGGCTCCGGGGCCTGAGTTGCCGTTGGCTGCTTGAGGCTGAATCACAATCGGCACGTCTTCACCTGCAATTAAAAAAAAAAAAAAAAAGGTGATGAAATCAGCTGTAAAATTTACCTTTGAGCAAGAAAAGCACAGAAATTCACACAGATACATGAAAACAAAAGCAAGTATAATGTTTAGCATGTTTAGTATCTTAACGGGAAACTACCGTTTTTTTTTACAACCTGGACCTTATTTCTACCATAAAATACAATTGTTTACTCCCCCATATAACTTTGGTGTCATTTGGACTCGTTCGGACAATATTTAGATCCGCATATATCCATATAGTGGGAGTGAGTGGGGCACCGAAACGCAGCCTCTAAATAACTCATTATATGCCATGAAACTCGTTAATTTTGCCAATATTTTGTTATGATACGCTAGTGCTATTCCCCGTTGAGGCCGGAGTTACCTGTGACAAAATATTGGCGAAATTTTTCGGCAGATAATGCGTTATTTAGAGGCTACGTTTCGGTGCCCCAGTCACTCCCACTATATGGATATACACAATCTCCTGAAGGACTGCAAATAACCCAAAAGTTTTATGGGCGAGTAAACGATTGTATTTCATGCTAGAAATAAGGTCCAGGTTGTAAAAAACAGTAGTTCTCCTTTAAGTTTAGTGAGTTAGCATCCTGAACCAAAAGCCCTGGACCGGATGATGGTGATAGATAACAAGTTAGGTGATCACCTGACGTGCTACAATTAATTTCTGTAAGAAATAAGAAAAGTCTGAGCTTCTTTTCTTGCTATATTGAGACATTTCACTCAAAACTACAAATTCAAACCTGGAGAAATGCTAGGGACTCTGGAGACAGTCAGGGGATAAATAAAATCAGTTGAAACTATATCCATTGTAGGCCGTGAATTTATTTATTTTTTATTATTATTTTGAAGCAAAAATACCAAAAGTGCATCAAATTGGAGTTTGGAGAATTTGCCACTTTCCCACATGCATGTTATTGTGCAAATTAATATATTTACTACATGCACATCTGGGCAGGAAGTGCTTTAAAATATTTGAGACAACACATTTTGTCCAACTCATGCATGTTTCATTTTTTAACCACGGACGATGTAAGTTATCTGATTAGTTTTTCCCCTCTTCATTGTTTTGTTGTCACGCTGTAGTTTTGAGCAGCTTGGTTGTACGTTCTGCTCTGTGCACGTATCTTACATGGAGTTTTTTAAATTAATAACAACATTATTTCGTGTTTCTGCTCTGCCATTAAGCGTAGCATTTATTATGGTGAATAAAGTCGTCCAACAGATAATGTAATGCTGTAAACTAACTAATGTCGTACAGGGCAGGTAGAAAGAGAGACACATTTTAGACGACACGACACTGAGGAGCACGTCATCAGAGCAAACGCTACAACAAAACAAAAGCTTGAGATTAAGCAGCACAGACAGCCTTAAATTAATGGTTTTAGTTTTTTCGTAGCTTGCACAAACATCAGTCACTTGAGATTAGTGCTTCTTAACATTTGTATGAAATAAAACTTTTTGTTTTAGTTCATGCTTCGATATCTGAGCCAAGCAGCACAGAGCGGCGGCGAGCGTAGGACAGGATGGAGGAAACTTTACCTGAAGTTACAGCGGCATCGCTAGAGCTCGGCTGAATAACTATTACGTGGTCTCCTGCTGTAAAAACAGAATTCAACTCTGAGAAAAGCTGCTTGCTGATAAAACAACCTGAGCTCATTTTATAAAGACGACAAGCTTCAGAGTTATTGGATTTAAAGGAACAGTTTCACATTTTCTTGCCTTCAGCTTGGATCCGAGCTAAAAACGAAGCTTAGGACTGGAAACAGGAGGAAACAGCCACCCTGGCTTTGTCTCAACTATATCTGTCTACCAGCACCTTTAATCTAATTTGCTTTTAATCCAAATTTCTTAACTCAGACAAAAACCAAGTGTCAAAACTGACACTGAGCTGTTTTATTATATGTATTTGCTTATGTATTCATTTCTTAATGCTGAGGTATTTACTGGCCAGGGGTCAACACAACACAACCTTTGAACACATCCTCTAGTTTAACTAGAATCTGGCTCCAGATGTATCCGTGCAGCACAGGTGAAAGGAAACAAACAAGCACATTATCTAATCTAGATTAGATCTTATTCTACTCCTTTTACCTCCACGACAGCTGAGTCATACGCTAAAAGGCTCTGTTAATGTTAATATTGACCGTTACATGCTGCTCCACTGGTATATTTTCAGTTTATCAATGCGTAGACTGCAGCTGTGTATCCGGGTGAAAACAGAGAATCCTCCATTTGCTCAGCCTAAACACAAACCAAAGACCTGTGAGACTGTCATGATGAGTAGCAGATAATCAACAGCCATATTTCAGCATGGCTAATAATAACACTAGACATTTATTTAGGGCAAAAGTGCTTAAATACACCACGAAAACTTGGCAGCATAACAAAATGTTTAGCTTGGACAAGCCAAAGACCTTATGATTGTGTCACTGTGTAGTTATGTTTTTTTATTAAACTGTTCTGTATTAAGCTTTATGGAATTTTTTCAGCTATCCTAGAATTCTTCAGGAAACATTTTAAATATCGAAGAACTAAAAACCTGACAATCAGCAAGGTAACGTGTTGTTTTCCAGATGTTTCACCGTTTTGTTTCTATTTTGCAGAAGCTACTATGAATCCAAACCAGCCATCCAACCGTCCAGTCAAAGTCCCTTACCTGCATCTTGTTCTCTGATCTCTGCCTCCAGGTCCTCGGGGTCCATGTACGCGAAATGTTCCTCATCTTCCGACGGTTTACACTTCCCACAGCAGAAACAGCAGCAGCACAAACAGCAGCAGCAGGTGAAAATACCGCAGCACACCACAAGAGTCTGAAGGAAACAAATGTGAGACACATTAAGACACCTGCTGGCAGACGACTGCAACACATCTGCACGCAGATATTCGATCAGTTTGCGCCTTTAGAGGCTCTCACCTTAAACCAGCACTTGGACATCAGGAAATAATACTTGACACTCTCTTCCCCAAACTGTTCGGCCACGTAGAGCCCCATGGAGCCGTACTCGTCGTAGATATTACGCTTGTTCTCATCACAGAGGATGGAGTTGGCATTGTTGATCTCCTTGAATTTCTCAGCAGCTTGTGGGTTATCTGGGTTTTTATCAGGGTGATGCTTTAATGCTAATTTCCTGGGGGGAAGCAAACAAGAGTCGTAATTCATATCTTATAATATGTTATGTCTGTTAAAAAAAGAAAAGTAAAATTTGTTAATACACAGGATTAGATGTAACAATCCCTTGTGTTAAGATTCCAGGCAAAACACATTTAAAGGCCCTGTCTAATTAATGAGCCAAACACTCAATGTGTTATGAGACATGACGATTAAACCTACAATCTAACTGAAATAAGTAAATAAATCAATTGTGCACAGAACACCAGGTTTAAAAAGTAATTATTCTGACTCCACAGTCTTCTTCTCGTCTAAAACAACCTGCAGGGCCGACAAGTCGCTCGATGTCGACACTTTCACAGAAACAGACTCGTTCTGCTTGGTCTGAAGTGGAAAAGCAGCTTTTGTTGTCCCGTCAACAAACAAGTGTCTGTGCACTGCATGACAGGTAGACGTTCAACTGTGATGACATGATAACTGGCTGCTGACGTAGCATACAGGAAACCAGTCGGTGGGACTTTCTCTGGCTATGTTCGGCTGCACCCGTCCAGCAGCCAGGACATCACATAGCGGACCACCAGAACACCAGGGGAAAACATATGCATCAGATCGGATCAAAGGCAAAACCACTGGCATTAAAAAAAAAAATAACTATGGCACAATCGAACTGCTGCTTGATTCATGTAAACAAATGAGCCTCTGAGATCAAACACTCCAACACACACACTTATTTATGCAAAAATAATAATAATGTAATAATAAAAATGCAATCAGGACTCTGAGTGAACGATAATTTAATATTAAATTCATTGGGATCTGATCAGGGACAATCCCATAAAAAAAATAGGGTTTAGTACAACTTCCTCTCATGTTTATGGCTTAAATCAATGTTAGGAGAAAATATAAACATATAATATCTAACAGATTTAATCATTCAGTAGCTATAAACGTTAACTTTCAGTGCTCTAAAAGACCTTTGAACTGCCAACAGGCTTTTTCCTCCAATACTGACAAAGATCTTATTTATGTCACCATAACCGTGATGTTTTCAAACAATTTATTTGCCAATTGATTAAAAAGCGAAAGGAGAAGCGTCTTCATCACTTGTCACAGCTCTAAATCTGATGGGTAAACACACCTGTAGGCCCTCTTTATTTCATCAGGAGACGCTCCTTTCTCAAGGCCCAGGACTTTGTACAGGCTGTCTCCTGCTGTTGACATTTTCCTCTGAGGTCTGTTTGGATCCTCCATGTTTCAGGATATGAGGGCTGTCACATAAAACAAAAAAAAACACAAGAATTACCAATCACTTCCTGGCAGACACACTGCAGACAGGCTGGCAACGTGACTTTAAACTACAAAAAGGTTGAGTGAGGAAGTAATTAAACCACAGACAACGTGAGCCACAGAGCACTGGAAGCCTTGACAGCCACAGATTGTCGTTACACAGCTATAGTTTATGCAAGTAAAGACTCGAATACACACAAAACATCTGTTCAACTCAAATATTTAACGAGTTTTCCTGCGCCGCACGCTAAACCCCCGAGGGATCAACTCGAGTCAAACTGCTAACTGACGCAGACAACTTTAGCAGGGCGTCGTGAAGAAGTTAAAATCTCACCCACCAGACAAATAAATGTTTTGTTCTCCGTTAAATCATACAGTCCGAGAGTTTATCCGGTGACAGGTGTAAAATATTTCTCATTTAAGTGTCACTGGAGCATGGTTTCTGATGTTCAAACGTATCTCCTCATGCCCCGGGAGAAACTCAGAGGAGCCGCGGCGGTAAACCCGGAAGTTTGAGACCGCAAGGAATCCTGGGTAAAAATAAATCCTGTTATTTCATTGACCCGTTTGGTTTACAGTCTATGGCATAACCGGGCATAACACTGGACCATTGGACCAGGAATTAAATAAAGCAATAAACTAATAAAAATAGCAAGATTATATCATTAATATATAACATATAAATATTATGCATAAATACATAATATAATATAATATAAGCATAATATTATATATTCTGGGCTGCTATTTTTATCTTATTTTTATCTTTATTCTTTATCAGGGTAAGCGGTTAATTTAATTATTTTTTATCATTATTTATTCTGCTTCTGATGTTTATTACTTAATTGTACTTGCACCCAGGCCATATCATACCACTCCTGCTATATACTATTGTTGTGTTAATGGTTGTATGTGTAGATGGTGGATGTTTCTGTATCTGTATGTGTATCTAATATAACCAGTGTACAAGACAGGGGCTGAAAAGAAGCAAATAATGCTAGATTTAAACTGAACTTTAATTTGCAAATAATCAAACTGACACCAGCTGAACTGTTGCACCAGTCGCCAACGGTTGCATATCGCCAGTAATTGGGAAAGTTCTTGAAAGATTAGTTCAGCCTGGGAGTGGCATTTTTTTGTTGTTTTTTTTTTTTAAAGGGAAAACTCCCAGATTGTGTAAAATATAAAAGGTTCCTCTTCTGCAGAGCATTGAGGTTCTAAGTGACTATTTACTGTAGAGGCTCATTCTTACCAGACTAGACCATCTGCTGCTGAATTGTTTGCATCAGCATTTATTACCAACACAATGATGCATTATTTTCAGTTATTTGATTGCACATTAGAATAATAATTTATCACCATTAATGAAAATTTAAATGTATCATCTTTTAATTGCAATTTTGTTCCCCAACTACTGACAAGGCTACAGGATGTCTACACAGCAGACTAGCTCTTCTTTACCATTCATCTTGTAAACTTTTAGTAAAACAGATTACGGCACTTGGATAATATCTGTTAATGTTATTCTGCTGCAGCCTTTCTGTGTTACCTGCCCGATCAGACTTATAATAAGCTTTTAACAGTAAATAGTGACTAAAAAAGAAACTGCACTCATGATGTCAACGATCATTTGGAACTTTTTATTAGTGCATAATTAACATGGGACTAGATAATAAGTAGCCCTGTCAGCATTTATCACAGCATTTATCTAAACATTACTCCAGGAGTTACACACTGTGTGTCTTCATCCTGTGGAATCACATTAATCACAATCTTTCCCACGTTCCTGTTGGACTCCATGTGTCTGTGAGCCTCTGCGACGTCCTCCAGGCTGAATGTACTGTCAATCACTGGCCTCAAGGAGGCAGGCTCATCTGAGAAATATGGTAAGACTCTGCGCGAAAAAGCCCTCACCAGGTCGGCTTTGTACTGTGAGGGGAAAATGTAAAGCAATAATCAGGCCCAGATACACACATGTGAATACAAATGATGTGTCAAAACTAACTTGCAAATTGCCTCATTATGGAAGATCAGACACAGTGAGGAAACAGGAAAAACGGAAGTGTTACATTTACACTTGACATTAGTCAGTGTGTTCACATGCAGGGATGGAGATAAACAGCTGGTGCGTGAATTCTGGTCTGAATTCTCACCTGAAGGCTGCGAGAGCGGAGGAGGCTGCTGAGCAAGTGGCCTCTCTTGGAGAGCAGCTTGCCCAGCAGATCTCCGTTGACTGCTCTGCCTCCCATGGTGCCGTACAGCACCCACCTGCCGTCCATGGCTAGAGAGCTCACGTTCTGCTCCCAGTTCTGCCCACCAATGCAGTCGAGGATGATGTTTGCGCCCTTGCCTGTAAAATCACAGGTATTATTAATACGAATAAAAGACCCTTCTCATGTGTCCTGGCCCGTCGTGCCAATGAACCAGCGTGCACAGAAGTAGGACATGTTCTAAGTGGAATAGTATTATACTAAATAATGATATATAAACTATAGATTTTTTACTTTTATTTATAGATTTACTACTTCATCAGAAATTAATGAGCCAAACACAAGGTATGGAGTTGAGAGAGTGACTTAAATATCCTCTTATCAGATTTGTTAACAGCATGAAAATATAGTCTAATCCTTTACAGTTATAATCACATTTTCTATTCACTGCAAAAACAAGAATGCAAATACATTACAGCAAACACAGATTATCAGCAAAGAACCATGTCCCCTGCAGCAGTAAACAGTCTGCACAGCCGCGCAATTCACCTCCTGTAAAGTCATGAACTCCCTGCACAAAGCTCTCTTCTTTGTAGTTGAATCCAGCCGCTGCGCCCAGTTCCTCAGCCACCTTCAGTTTTTCTGGGCTCCCTGCGGTGACGAGGGGCACGGCACCAAGCAGACGAATCAGCTGAACGGCAGCTGTTCCAATGCCGCTGGCTCCGGCGTGAGCCAGCACCACCTCGCCCTCTTTCACCTGAGCTGTGACAGAGAAGACAGATGACAAGCACAGGGTTTAATATTGACCTCTCGTTGTTGATCAAAGGTAATAAAGTAGAAAATAATTCTCTCCACCCACTATTGTTCTGGATTGTGTTTGAAGCAGTTTTATGTATTAGTTTTTGTTTTTCCATACCTACAAAAACCAGTAGCTGAAAAGCAGTGAGCCAGGCCTCTGGGATCGCAGCAGCTTGGCGGAATGTGAGACTGGAGGGAACAGGCATGAGAAGCTCCTCCGGCACGGAAACATACTCTGCATATCCTCCTCCACACAGCAAGGCCATGACTTTATCATCTAGTTTCCAATTCATTTTCACTCCTGAGCCCAGAGTGTCCACAGTACCAGCTACTTCCAGGCCTATGATGTCACTCTCACCTTGGGGAGGTGGGTACAGACCTCGTCTCTGTGATACACACATTTTTAGACCAGATTTACCGTGACGTGCTTCGAAATCAGGATGGCAGAAAACAAGAACAAGAATTTACAACAGATTGCATTGAGCTCGCCTTCAAAGAATATTGTACTGTACCTGGAGTAAGTCTGCCCTGTTGAGGGCAGTTGCATGAACTTTAATCAGGACTTCTCCCTCTTTAGGCTGAGGTCTGGGAACGGATCGCAGCAGCAAATTCTCTGGTCCGCCAGGTACGTCAACACACACTGCCTGCATCATCATCTTAGCAAAACTTGAACAACAATTGTGCCAGGCCTATAAAAGGAATTTTTTTGCATTAAATACTTTTTCCTGCAATTTGCGTACCAAATGCAGCGACACAAATAAGAGAAAGTCAACTTGCGGTAATTATATGAAGGGTTTGAACACTCACTGTCTGGTGGACATTTCTGAGTAAAGATTGTTGACTTCGCAGAAGGTGGTGCATTTGATGCTGTCTCGTGGCTTGATTGATTAAAAAAAAAGGAAGGAAAACTAGTTAAGAGCACAAATCGTCCAGGAAGGTTCTCAGTCATCCAGGTAATGGTATATCCAAAAGTGATAAAGAAAGGAAACTTTATCGTTCAGGTGTGGGTGGATTGCTGAATTGTTTCCTGATAAGCTGGTTCTCAAACATCCACAAGCGCATGTGCCAGCACAGGAGAACCAGCTTATCAGCAATCCATCTACACCTGACTGACAGACATCAGTCATCTGAAGAAGAATGATGTCTACATTTTAGCCAGAGAAGACACCATTCGTTAGGAAGAGAGGACAGAGACAACAACAGGTAAGTATCTAGCCTTTAACAGACACTAGTCATGCCGGAATCTCAAACAACAGTCAAACAACTTCGGGCTACACCCACAGATGTTCCTGTTTAAATCGTCTTCAAGTAACTCTACAAGTACAGTTGCTGTAACCCTTGCAATCATATATCTGAAAAAGCTGAAAGAAAACTGGACTTGTAGAGTTTCTTGAAGACATTTCAGCACTCATCCAAGTAGCTTCTTCAGTCTGCACTGAGTACACAACTGTTAGCATTATTAAAAAAATAAAAATGTTTTATTGGATATTATGTTTTTATTGCTGTCATGCTTTTGTTTGTTGTTTGTTTTTTTTTTTGAATACAAAAAAAATGAATAAATAAAAATATCCATATATTTTTGTACCATCGGGACCTCCATACAGATACAAAGCACTGACTGTATGTAATATTAATTATAATTTATACAGTCTATGGTGCAAAGCAAACACTGGCTTCAGGTTATTAGCTTATAACTTATAATGAAACTTTAGCAGAAGGAGAAGAAAAGGGGAAGTAAATGGTAAAAGAGAGTAGTTAAGGATTTATACGAGTCAGTGATCTTCCAAGATTACGTTCCCGTTACGCAACGCGCATGCGCTCTAACTCCAAACACGTTCAGGTTAATTTCTTTCACGAACTTTCGATTAAAGCGTCTAAATCGATATAACCGATTGACTAAGCTTTATTACCGAAACGATTATATATAAAAATATATTATATTATACAAGAAGGCAGCAGTGTGCAGAAAACCCTCTATCTGGTAACTTACCGTAAATCGATCAGTTATATGTAAATTAAGCTCAAGCGTTGCAGAAAATGAACTTACCGACGTGTGGTGTCAACAGTTCAGGAGATCTGAAGGGACTGTGTCAGATTTTGGGAAGTTTTGTTGTTCCATCTTCAAGACCAGACTTTAAGTTGGCGCGGTACGGATCAAACCACCAAAATGGGCTGGCTTAACATGGTCTATGCCTGTGACCAGGGACATTAAAGGGGCACTGCAATGGTATAGAAACTGAGAGCAGGTTGTGTTGTCAGTTTAACAATTTATAGGCAAATCAAATACATAAGCGTAGTAATAGGAGTTATATCCCTGTCAGTGAGGAGATTTTGGCTGCAAATTAATTTTCATTATTTATAAATATTGATTAGTCAGTTTTATTTCATACTACTACACCAGATTACCACATGTTCCCAAAAGACAATTTAGGATAAATTCTGACCAATCTACAAATTGTCTTCATCATGTTTACAGTCCACTACTTAATAGATGTATTAATTTTTTTTTAAAAAAGGGAAGGAACTAATTTAAATATATATATTCTTTTTTGACACCAAAGCCCAAAGATCATCCCAAACGACCAAGGTTACTATCAAACAAGAATAAGATTTCTTTTAGATTTTTTATTTTGCTCATAAAATAATAATAATAATAATAATAATCGTAGATTTACGTCAAAATTGATGGTTTCACACAAAAAAATCTCAGACCTTGAATACTTGTTCAAAAACAATATTTTGGTTGGGGCAGTCTGATAGATATCTCTCTTATAATATTTAATTAAAGTTATTTATTTATCACCATTAACATTGACCACCCATAATTTAGAAATTAGAAATGACAGATCTCGCACGTCTCAATTATTTTATTAAAAATATTCCAGCAGCATCACCAGGGTACTTTGCACAAGGTCAGCCGTTATTTGTGCAAGAGGGCCCTCGTGACTGTGCTGAAATTTAATCTTTGAAGAATGTGTCCGAGCACAATTACTGCACTTTTACTTGTCACACTTTACAATGGGCTATTATATTACAGAGCACGAGATGGCCATAGCAGCAAACACACCTGTGTGACCGTGCTCTCTGTGTGCAGTGGAGACAAATTCAGGTAGGAAAACATTTTAGTTATTAATTTAAAAAGAAAAAGAAAAAAAGATTAAATAGGAAAGAGTGTGTTTCTTCCTCTAGTCCTTGTCTACAATGGATCAAATGCATAGAAAACCTGTGAGACAGGGAGAGCTGAGAGTGCTGAACCATAAGGAGGAAAGAGATCTGCAGCATAAACTCAACATGTTGGAGAAACAGTACAGGTATACCCGCAAAATGCTCCAACAGAGAAGAGACTCGCTGGTAAAAGAAGAGAGAAAAGTGGTGATGGTAAAAGTCTGCGAACCAAAAGCTACGGTCAACATTGCCATGAAAGAAATAGGAGAACACAAAGACGCAGAGACGAGCTTCAGCAGGAGTATTCACACATCTGACGGGAGAAGATGGGCTTCTACCAAATCCCAACGTCACGGCGAAGGAGCCGAAGCGGCGGAGCAGAGTCGGTCGGTTTCTGCGCCGCCGCCCTCGGCCGAACCCACGAGTTCACTGAGACACAGAGGCAACATCCAGAGCAACGTGTCACTCATGCAGATGAAGAATATCGCAATGATTGACTCAATCTCGGAAAAAGAGCTGGCGAGGCAACAGCAGAAAGCCCAAGAGGAAGTGGAGAGGCTGAGGCGGCTTCAGTGGGAAAGTTTACACAACAGGGTCACTTCTTTTATAGAAAGGCTCAAAGAGAAGGGAAATGTGGAAAAAGGAAAAAGTTGTTCCATAGAGGAACTTAAAAGTTGAACTGATTTTATTATGTGAATACCTCATATCATATAGATGATAGTGTTTCATCACAATGAGTATGTACATTACTCTTTGATTAAAATGTAAAAGGTCCATAAGTACTGAATAAATTAAACAATGTTGCCCATCTTCTTCATGGTTGACAAAGCTTTGTGCAGAGGAGTCCCCATTAGTAAGTTGCCATCGTTCTTCCACTGAGGAGAGTCAGGAAGCTGCTTGTCTGCAAAAGAAATAAACATAAAAAGACGCAACTATTACAAGGAAATGTGAGGTAACAAACCTGGTATTACCATATTCAAAATCTGACTATGTAAGGTTGGAAGATCTTCTGAACAGACCCTCAACTCATGCTTTGTGAAACTAACTTTCATTAACCTTTTCTCATCTTCTTATCTTCTCATAGGCTTAAGCTTGTGGGTTGCAGATTCTTTTATCACAGATTAATCGGTTTAAACAACAGAAAAGGTGCATGTAGCGGCACAGTGGCGAGGTGGTTAGCACTGATGCCTCACAGCGAGAAGGTCACTGGTTCGATGTTCTCCCTGTGTCTGCGTGGGTTCTCTCCAGGTACTCTGGCTTCCTCCCACCATCCAAAGACATGCTCATTAGGTTAATTGGTGATTCTAAATTGCCCGTAAGTGTGAATGTGAGTGTCTGTCTCTGTGTGTTAGCCCTGCGGTAGACTGGAGACCTGTCCAGGCCCGATGACATCTGGGATAAGCTCCAGCAGACCCACGCGACCCTTAATAGGACTAAGCAGGTATAGAAGATGAATGAATGAATGAAAAGGTGTGTGTCGTTTGTGATTTAGAAAGACGCCGTACAATTACAGAATCTGAAAATGTGGTTCAGCTCCCGGTTTGAATCCTACCTTCACATTCAAACTGGACTCGAGTGGGAAGACATCTGGTGCGGTCCGCGTAGTCCAGTGTGCAGAGCACGGCCGTCCTCTTTTTCGGCACGGTGAACATCAGCACCAGTATCGAACATAAAACATTACTCTCCATCACTTCGACGGACTTATGCTGCTCCTATAAACAAGCAGGAAGGTCAGTTTGACATTTTTTCACAAGTAGACGGCATGCAATCTTTGCCCTGCTATTACCGTTATATATATTTCTACTTCCTCGAATAGAAGAACACCAGAAACTAATTATATCTAAGTATTTAAAACTCAGTGTGAATAAGTACTGAACACCACAATCGAATGCATGCTCTCTGAGAGGGTTTGACTGCGTTGACATAAATTAATTTTGCAGCAGGACAATGAGCCTAAACACACAGCCTGAGTCACAAAGAACTATATTCACTGACAAGAAGTCCTGCCTCCACAGAGGTCTAATGAAGAGACAGAAGACAGCGAGACTGCGTGAATCACTGAAGAACTGTAAGTTGACAACCTACCTGCCATGAAGCTTGAAGCATAACAATAAGTACGGGTGCTGCAAAATAACATTTCTGTTCGTTTGCTGTCGTTTTTCAGCACGTTGCACAGGTTGAATAGCTGATTATTTTCCTTCCTGATTCTTATCTGTAAATATTTCAGCTTATTCAAAGCCAATATCCCGGCTTCCCTTGTGTTGTTTTGTGGCAGAAAGATGATCTGGAGTCGTTTGTTTGAGACGGGCTTTATGTGGTGATGGACACAAGAGCAACAGTGATGTGGTCATCTGCGTTATCTGAGCGCCGTGGTTGGTGTTGAATTTGTTTGCCACAAAACGGCTCTGACTGGCTGTAGGTCCATCCAGTTGGTATTTTTTGTGTTTTTGCTACTTCCTGCTTATTTAGAAATATTTGCCTACCATCTTCATATATTAGACGACAGCTGTCTGTATATAAAACGTCTTTTTCGTGGTGCTTAAATTTATTTTGTGCTTGAGGTTCACCACATAACAGCCCCTTGTATATCATTTAACCAAAAAAATGAAGTCTAGTACCTTGACAAGCTTCAGCTGCTGCTTGCGACCAGCAAAACCATTAAGATGCTGATGGAGCACGTCCAGAAAAGTCTTCAAGTCTTTCTTCATGTCGTTCTGTTCGGCGAGGCTGTCCAGGGGAATGACGGGAGGGATGTTGTGCCCAACGATCCTCGCCGTTGGCTTCAGGGTGATCTGCAGGTTGTAGGTGTCCAAGTAGACGCCTTCATAGGCGGCCGCCAGAGACACGCACACTCCTTTACCTTCACGGGTCTTCACAATGTCATACCCACCTAGAGAATGAAACACAGCTTGTGAAAAAAAAAGAGAGGATTAAGAAAGAGAAGGGAAAGAAGCAGTACAACAGCTAGGTGTTGATACCAATGAGGTGATGAGCATTTAGAAGATCTTTCAGCTGTGCGTGTCTGGCCATCAGCCGCAGAAGTTGCGAGTCCTCCGAGTCTTGATCCATTTCCTCGTCTCCTCCATCTTCTTGCCGTTTGTCCAAGGACGACCTCAGTTCCTGGAGGTTACGTGACAACCATCGGAATAAGTTACCATCATGTTTTACGCTCATTTATGATTTCATCGCTGTCACAGAAGTGGGCGCAATGACTAAAACCCTCTAACACAGTACATGAAGTAATATGAATATGAATCAGATGACATGGTGTTACAGTTTTTAGCGCTTCTGAACCCAGATCTGTCTGTTTTGAGCCCATCTGGTTAGAGTTTACATCTTCTCTCCGCCAGCGTGGGTTTGCTTCCACAGTCCAAAGACATACGACGTGTTTGCAACTTGTATTGACGCTGTGACGGGTTTGACTATGCTGTGAATATTCTCCGTCATCCAGGTCACGGTAAAACAAAGCTAAAACAAAGACAGCTGGACTTGTTTTCTTGAAGTTGTTTCACCGCTCGTCCAAGTAAACGAATGGCTTATTAATTTCAAAACCGAAGAAGCTACGTGGGAGAGCGGTAAAACAACAAGTGGTGGAGTTTAGTTTTGTTTTGGTAAACCATAGCATGGTCACGGTCACACTGGCTGACAGGAACAGGCTGCAAAACTGTTTAACACGTGCCGAAAGTTGCAAAAAAGCTGTCCGCTTTTGGACTGTGGACGGAAACCAACACCGGTAGATTAAGGATGTAAGCTTAGTTTTGTTTTAGATATGCAAGGACAAGCACGTAGAAAAAAAATTGATTGAGTAGTTAATGATGGTAAACGTTACTGTAAAATCAGTGGAGAAATCGTTTGTGAATAACGTAGCGCGCTAAGGGTATTTGTTTCACGGCACATCCAGAATAAATAAAAACATTTTCAGCACACTGACACAAGATTAATATAAAAGGTAAAATACTGTCTTTCTCATTGACTTTCAGAACAATAATGTAACAGCATATCACGGTGAAAACTGCATATTTACTCAAATTATACTGCCTCATCTTTTTAAATATGTTTGTATATTGTAAGAGTCCACATGTTCATTTTGTCACACTCACTGCAGACACATACAGATCAGATTAAATATATGCTTAGTACATATTTTAGTTATTAAGTGTATGTATAATATGTTAAAACAGCATCAGAAATGAGCTAATTCAAATGTATCAGCATTTTGGAGGATGTAGTTAAATTGTACTGAGTTAAACATAGTGTTTATGGTATTTAGCTTAGCCCACTGACTAATATGGTGTTGTCAAAATAATAGAAACATGCTTAGGCAATTGTGTTGCATCGTTTGCATCAAGTGTCATGCATAAACTTCCTATAACTGGGAGATAATTATCTGTTCTATTCTGCCCTCTGCAGTCATCCCACCTGGTGCGTCCGTATCTCTGCCCTCAGCTGCTCCCTCTGGAGCCTCAGAGATTCAACTTTAGCCTTTAGCTCCTTCACACGACTCTGCTGCTGAGGCTGACATCTACGGCTCCTCGCCTGCACTTTCAACAGATCTAGATGATTCAAAACACCTGCGGATAAAAAAAAAAAAAGTGCTCTCATTAACTCTCAAGCAACAGAGCTGACAGCTATAACCGTTAGGCTAATAACTCATACTCGCTAGCATTAGCTCGCTAACGCAGCATCACAACAAACTCTTTTCTTTTTTACGAGCCAGCTAGCAGTGTCAGTAAGCTAGTTAGCAGTAGCTCTAGAGGCACCTTTCGTAGACGACCCCTCCATGTTTCGCTTGTCTTTTTTTATTTTTTTATTTTTTGTCGCAAAAATCGAAGCTACTCTACTCAGATCAGACTACAACCATTTGATTTTGGCGGCGGCGGCTGCGTCGTCGTCACTAGCGACAACGCCCACCGACGCAACCCCGGAAGAGAATTCAAAACACTCAGCGATCACATGGAGCGACGGATTAGCCAGCCAGATGGTAGGTTAATATACCAATCTTTGACCACAGCACAAGAGATAATAACGCGATTGTTATATTTCTAGGAAGTGTGACCCAGTGTGGCGCTTAAAGTTGTTGTTTTGTCATAAAAACACTAAGACAAGTTTTTGTTTTTTTCAGCTAACGTAGCGCTCTTGAACGCCTCCTTCCAGCATGGTTCTTCTGACAGACCCGGAATAACCTCTTAGATGGCGAGCAAAGGTGAGTTCGTCTCATGCTGTTTCCACCTAGTTGTGCCTTTACCAACACACTTCCTTCTCATACGTGTGGTATTATTATAACCAAGTTTATTTCCTCTTTCTAATTCCTCATGTTCACTTACTCATGCAGCATATGTCATGATATTTCTCATATTCAGTTACTTTTTGCAGCTGTTACCAAAGATTTGAGGATCACTACGGGCTACATTTACACATCTGAGAAGTACCGTTAGATACTAGCTATTAATAACTAACAGCTACAGTAACAGCAGAAGTGAGTTAAAGTCAAATGTCAGTTAAATACACCGAAAATATTCTACACTGCTCTTTGAGCTGCGCAGATCCTTCAATTAGTCAACTAGTCGATTAACTGAATTGTAATCGGCAGCTATTCTGACTACCGATGAATCATCCAGCTGATGAAATGAAAGGATGTTCTTAAAATATTTAAGAATAACAATCAAATTAATAAAAAAAAAAGTATAATATTTGTTAATTGTAGCCCAGGTTTGATTAAATGACTTGTATTAGTGGAAAAAATATTAAAAAACTATTATTTCCTAGGACTGCCTTGTTTATATTGTTTGTTTAACCAACTAACAATGAAAAAGCTGTAGGTATTTAGTTTATAATAAGTACAAGAGACAGAAAAACCTGCTTAAAATAGCTCTTCAAAAAGATTTCTTGTAGGTTTTTCTTGATCCACTGTTTAAGTAATTAACCAGTTACTGCTGCTGTAATTACCACTTCCTAGTACCGTCTGTGTGAACAGGATCCACTTAAACATTTTAATGTGGGTAAAACCCACAAGCTGCGGATTATTTCTAAACCTCAGTCTTCCACAGGTGGCAGCTCTTGTTGAAACTTTTCATATCACTGACCTTGAAAGCCCACAGAGATAGTTAAATCTGTTTGTCTTCTTGGCATGGGAGCAGGGAACCTCCCATTAGGACCTCCCATTTCCAAAATTATTTTTGGAGCTGCACAAGCAGGGGAAAGTTGACACTTGTGTGTTGTGTGACCTCAAATTCTGTCCAATTTCACAGACACTAGGTTCTCCCACATTACTGTGCACGACAAGTTATGAAGCATTTTGTGTGTCTGAGCATATAAGTATTTACATACATTCTCTATCTGTGTTTTCATGTTCCTCAAGGTTGTTGGATTCTCCTGTCTGATGGGTGTTAACGAAGGCGTTTCCCATTTATTCAACCGTATGAGTGTGGGAACCCGCAGTCTTCTCCACCTGCAGCCAGGAGACGATCAAGATGGACTCGTCTGAACTGAAGCACTTCACCGTTGTGGACTATGTGATATTTGCCATCTTACTCACAGCCTCTCTGGCCATCGGCCTCTATTACGCTCTCTCCGGAGGGCGTCAGCGCACGACACAGGAGTTCCTGATGGCAGACAGGAGCATGCGCTGTCTTCCCGTTTCCCTGTCGCTCATCGCCTCGTTCCAGTCAGCCGTGGCTATCATCGGCGTACCGGCAGAGATCTACACTCACGGGACTCAGTACTGGTTTATCGGCTTTGCCTACATTCTGGGCCTCCTCATTCCAGCCCATATTTTCATTCCAGTTTTGTACAAACTACGTCTCTCCAGTGCTTACGAGGTATACTGAAGCTTTTTTATTTATTTTTTTTAAATCACTTGGAAAAATATCGTATTTAAATGACCTACCATGTTGTTTTTATTTCACAGTACCTTGAGCTGCGCTTCAGCAAAGCAGTGCGCATCTGTGGAACTTTGACCTTCATCTTTCAAATGGTGGGTGCAACACACTACAGATAACGAAGTCAGGAAGATGATTCACATACCTCAGCTAAAACACAACATCAGGAATTAATAAAACGGTCAGTGGGATTTCTATATAGGGTAACATTAGACCAGGTATTGGTACTTTATATCAAGAAACTGTGCAGAATTTTGGGAAATATTCTCTGGCGTTATGAGAACTGAATGTCTAGACTCTTAAAATGAAGACAGAGGTAACTGACTCCAGTTGGAAAGTGGCACCTGTGCCTCCAGAACCTCTAAATCTCACAAAAGCTCTGTCTTTGCATTTTATTTCTCTTCCATACAAAAACAAATGTGTAATCACACTGTTTCTTGGATGCAAGCAGCTGCCTAGCCATTTCCCCTAATCTTTTATGCTAAGCTAAGATAACTGATGTGTCACGTTAATCTCCTGATGCATCTCACCACACAAAGGCAAAACATTTCAGCGGATTTCATCAAAGCATCTACACCAATCAGCCATAACATAATGACCACCGTCCTAATATTGTGTAGGTCTTCCTTGTGCCTCCAAAACAGTTGTGACTCATCAGAGAATGGACATGGGCTTTCTGAGGGTGTCCTGTGGTGTCTGGCAACAGAATGTTCTTAGTGGGGAGCCTTTAGGTCCTATGGGTTGAGGGGACGGCCCTGTGTGGATCAGGCTTGTTCCAGTATGTGTGTGTGTGTCTGTGTCAGGCTGCGTCCTGCAGGGGATGGCTGCTGCCATCAAGGAGGGTGGGGGTGCCTGGTCTGGTGGGTGCTACATGTCTAAGTAACATCCACACGAATGAATGGCAGGTCTAAAAGTTTCTCAGCAGAACACTGAATTGTCACAAGATGGTCAATGTCATTTACTTCTCCTGTCATAATGTTGTGGCTGATTGGTGTATAGTATACCTACCCTCTTATGCTTTGTTTCTTATTTGTCTCTTGTTTACTTGACTACAGGTTATCTATATGGGAGTTTGTGTCTATACTCCTGCCTTTGCACTTAATGCAGGTAATAACATATCATATATTTTACGTTAAGTTGTGCAAATGAGATTTGTGGCTCAATGTGTTGCTGTTTTTTCTTTCAGTTACTGGATTTGAATTATGGGGAGTAGTGCTGGCCACTGGACTTGTGTGCACATTGTACACAACAATGGTGAGTCATATTCGGCGTATAACGAACAGTTCAATAAGAAGATATCATGTGAAAGTATAAAGTAATAAGAGCTTGCAAGAGTCTCAGACGACATAATGCAGTAGCATATGCAGGATGCCACAGAATTACTCCCAGAAATGTTCTTTTCTGCTAAAAAAGACCTACTTGTGGAAAGGTTTTAAAGATATTATTTAATAATCTTTCCATGTTTCTGTTCCTCACAGGGCGGTTTGAAGGCCGTCATCTGGACCGACGTCTTTCAGACTGTTGTGATGTTCGCAGGGCAGCTGGCTGTCATTGTGGTGGGAGTTCAGAAGGCTGGAGGAGTGTCTGAAGTCTGGAGGAAATCCTCGGAGGGAAACCGCATTTCTGGAATCGAGTGAGTCTCAACTTTGTAGGAGAACAACCGGCGACATCCTACAAACCCTGTCAACAGTCCTTTACATCATTTGGCATTTATGTGGACTGTAGTTCTGTAGGTGGACTGTAGGGGGTGCAAGGGAACTTATTTTCTGATTTATTGAAGAGGAAGGAAGGAAAAGGGAACAAGTTCTGCTCTGGTTCTGCTTAAATTTGCTGTCAAACTGTCTTGTTAACACCACTTGCAGTGGACTCTGTCCTTCAACCATGTTTAGTTAGCAGATTTAAACCTGCTTTTATTGAGGCAACTCTTGTTATCATACTTGAAGTCGTCTCTGTTCTGTCCGTGAGCTCTATTTTCTTCTCGATCGACACCAAAGGAGAATATCTGCCTCTAAAGCTGCTCATCGAGCTCGGCCGTGTCTTCCTGCTGTTAACGTCTGTATATAATATGCCACGTATTTTATATGCAGCGCAAACCCAGCAACAAATGACTGAAAACGTAGATATTTTTGGAAGGTGCGTAACTTACATGAGACTTAAGTTCCGCTCAGCTTTGCCACAGATGTGCTGAATTTTTGGACATTATAGAGTATAGAGACTTATAGCCTTTAGTCTACATTCATTTGCACATTTTCAACACAGCATGTTCTACAATTTATAATACACAGCTGAATAATAAGAATGGCATAGAGGTCAACACAGGTTATACAGTATATGATAAATACTATAAATATAGTGTTCAAATGGTCTTGTATATTGTAGAGTGAATGTTTGCTGAAACATATTCTTGTGTTTTAGTTAGTACATCATGACTTAAATATCCACTGTGAAGTGATGAACTTTGAACTTCGTTTCCTCTCCTGGATTTCAGCCTAAACCCGGATCCCACCGAGAGACACACCTTCTGGACTCTTGGGGTTGGCGGGGTCTTCCTCATGCTGTCCCTGTACGGAGTGAACCAGGCTCAGGTCCAGAGATACCTCAGTGCTCGCACAGAGAGAGAGGCTGTCAGGTAGGTGTTATTGAAGGAAAGAGTGTTTACTCCAGATTCAACTCCTAACACTACAAAGTGAAAGGACGCCAGTGGATTTGTATTTTACATATGTATCCTTTGTTTACAATTAACAGACACAGTATGCAAAGCATTTACCGTAATTTGTGTTTGTCCACTGTCTGAGCCGCTCTGCTGTTTAGACGGTACATAAAGATCTGCTCTGACCGCAGCCAAAGCATCTTGTTTCACAGTGGTAGCTAAAAACAAAAATAAAACTATTTTTATAGACTGACATGGATGACTGAATATATTATAAAATACAAACCAAGCTGACCAGTATTATCTAATATTAAAATACCGGTGAACAGAAAAGCCAAAGATCTACTCTATACACACTCTATCTAATATTTCGCCTTTAGCTTTGATTACAACACACATTTACTGTGACATTGCTTTGAAAAGCTTCTTCAGTGTCACCAGATTTATTTCCATCCAGTTGGGGTTAAGGTCTGGACTCTGTGGTGGCCAATCCATGTGTGAGAATGATGTCTCATGCTCCCTGAACCACTCTTTCACAGTTTTAGCCCCATGAATCCTGACATTGTCATCTTGGAGTATGCCCGTGAAAGACACGTCCCTAGCAATAAAAGCCCTATTCACACAGGATTAGTTGTTAGCTAGGGACATCATGTGATTCAGAAATGACCCCTGTATGTTTGTGTTTCATGTGACGCATTCGCACGGGATAAGCAAACTATGCGTCCATAGTTATATCTCTGCTACTTTCCACCTCACTCCACTGGATGTCTGGGAACATTTTACATTTTACTTTTTGACAGCTTTATTCACTTTGCAAATTCTAACTGATAATAAAAAAATATACATACAGTATACTGATCCCGAGGAAGAACATACGAACGACCTGGCAGTGTTTAAATCTGCCCCACCTTTACCGATGCACACATTAATTCTTGATTTAACGATTTCATCCGTCTAGATCAGTGAATGGGTCGGCGACATCTGGAGTTTCCACCTGAACATCTCTCCAAATTTTGATCTATAAAACATTCTTCATAATTTTTAAGTGACAAGAGGCAGAAAAAAAGCCACAAATCAAACAAAAGTTCTGAAAAAGTAAAGAGCTCCCCAGGTGAAACTAGCCAAAGACACTAATCACAGAAGAAATACATAATACATCACATAAATTCATCTCTTAATTCTTGTTTGGGTGTGCTGTATATAATTAACAGCTACAAGAACAAAATGTTTTAAACGGCTCTCAT
>JASGAT010379186.1:3701-16673 GCA_030220025.1 Chelon auratus
GACAAAATGTTTTCACAAAAATCTAAAGGAAAAAAAAAAAATACAGAAATACACTTGAATCTGAGAAGGAACCCAAGAAGACTGTCATGTGATTGTGACTTTGTTAGGGAGGGGAGTTTTTAAAACTGGAGGGGGGGAAAAAGATGTTTACACATGTACCACTGTATGTTGCTGACCTCTTCATGTCTCCATGTCTCCATGTTCACAGTCCTGTTAGCTTTTAAGTTGTAGCCCAGCATCAGCTCTCACTCCTCGTCAGAAAACATTCACTAGCTTTACACTGGGGACTGAACTGGAGCATTACACACACACACAAAAAAAAAAAATGACTTGTGAAAAAACTAATTAGCATTTTTTAGAGTTTTACCACTCTCACATCTGTATAAAAATATGAAGCTACAGCTAGCAGCCAGCTAGCCTTGTTTAACTGTCACCCAGATGGTTCCCGTAGATCAGTTAATGAAGCTATAAACAGACGCCACACAAACGTGCGTTTTCAAACAGTGTTTTTTTTGTTTTGTTTTTTGACTTTTACAAAGATGAAAACTACTAATTGTTAAGATAACCACCTCTCCAGTGCGCAGCTGTGTCTTGTTTCTATGGGAACCATGTGGAAACGTCACGCTGTTAGTAGGTGGGACTCTCTTGTGATTAAGCTAGCAGCCTGCTAGCTTAGCATAGACAGCATGACAGATAAAACGTAATAAAATGCGCCTGTCAGCAGGTGTTACGCTGCGTTCACACCACACGGCCCAAATACTTGTACAAGCGCTCGTTCGACGTCGTTGGTGACGTGGTCCCTTTAATTTTTAACAGGTGAAAAAAAAACAACAACGTTTGATTGGTTGACGGGTCACCATGTCAACGCAGCGTTAAGTTGCTGAGTCATCGTTGGTGCTGGCGCTGCTTACGTGCTCGTTGACGTTGTCTTTGACGTCACCAATTAGACATGTTTTTTTGTTTTTTTTTTGACGTGTCAACGAATAACTGGAGCGTTGAAGCCACAGACGTATATATGTCTATTGTTGAAGCCAGCTAAACTTTAACTAGCTAGTGTGAACGTAGCATTAAAAACTCTTTATTCATACATAAATCAAAGTGCAACAAAAATAGTTTATTTGTGGAATAATTAGTTTTTACCAGGTAACAGGTACACACTTTAGCAGTGGCTGGAAAACATAGTCCCCGCACTTTGGTTTCTGCATGGATTTAAAAAGCCATATTATTAATAATGAGTTTCATGAGAAGTTGTAGGTGTTTTTTTTTTTTTTTTTTTTTATCCCTTTCTAGGAGTCAATGCTAACTGTAGCTACGTGTTAGCATACAATGACACATTTCCCAAAATGTTCCTTTACAGGTAGATAAAGCCAGAAACTGGTTTTCACTCCGCAGTCTCACATCCCGTCATCGTTTACGCCCTGATCCATCCACCCTTCATTGTCTGACATCGTTTACCCGTCAGATTTACAAAAGTCATCCGAAGTGTCGAGACGTTTGCATCCAGTGACCTACGCTGGTGTTTACACGTGAATGTGATTCATTAGGGCTTTGCAGTTCTTTTACTCCAACAAACCTGATTTACACTCGTCAGATGTTTTTTGTTTTTTTTTTAAAGGGTTTTATGTGATCCACTTCCATTGATTGTACGTGAACAGCTTTCCACGATCCCTGTTGCCAACTTTGCTAAAAACCTACTGCAGAACATAAAACCCCGACACAATGTCACGGCACAGTTGTAATGAGTCAAACTCAGAAATGATAATTAAAGAAGCTCAGTCACCTTCTAAGAGCAGCTGTGATCTGACTGATGGGAGATCTAACGGGTTTGGCAAAGGGGAAAAATAAAAGAAAAACTTCCAATCAAAAATGTGAAAAAAATATATATTATAATATGGGTTATTTACAGCCCAGTGCTGCTTTGTACAATTTAATTTGTATTTTTTTTCTTTTGTTTTGTTCTGGTTTTCTGTATGTTGCGTTGTACAGGCTGTTACATAACAAATCATATCTTCCTGATTTATAAAAAATAAAAAAAATAAACTGACAGACAGTATGCACAGAAGAATGGTTGAAGTGTTATTACTTTTGGTGCCAAGAAGAAAAGACCAAACCTGCTGCTGCTTTTGGTTACTTTTTTTCACATTTTATTTAGAGTAGGAAAAAAAAAAAAAAAAAGAAAAGTCCGGTCACTGACATGTTATTGCAGCTTATTCAATCACACCTTTTTTTTTCTCCAAAAATGCCGTAGACTGATATCTCATTAAGGCCAATAGTGGGAGTTTTTTTTCCAGAAATGGCAGCCGCGTCGACGAGGCCCTTTCAAACACATTTAAAATGCAGAGACTCAGCCACGAGTTCAGCAGCTAAAAATAGACAGATGACTGGTTTGCTGTCCCACAAACAGTACGATCTATAACCGTAGCTAAGTACGGACAGCGATCTGCTCTGTGAGCCTGTTGGGTTGCATAGTCGGCTTCGTTTACTGTCAAGAGTCGCTTCTGCACCAGCTTTGACTTCTAAGTTGGACCCTGAGTTTTTTTTGTTTTTTCTTTGTTCTGATGTCTGCTGGTCCTGAGCTTTTCTTTTCCTGACCCTTTAGCTGCATTTAAAGGAAGTAGTTTGGGCATTTTTGAGTCAGATGAGAAGATCAGTGACGTGCGTGGGTTAGCCACTGGCCAATTAGAATGACATTAAGACTGGAGGCGTAAGGAAACAGAAAGCAATTCATATTTCATCCAGAAGCCATTAAAAGAAGAACTGAATTTATTTTTGGATAGTTTTACCCCTTTCAGTTTAAGTCAAGTCTCAGTTTGGTTTAATATCCTCTGTGTAACTGATCTAAAACGCTTAATGAGAGCATTACCATAACATGGCATCTGCAATCAAGTTAAATAAAGGGGATGACTTTCTCAAAGAGCTTACAAACGTTTAACAGATTAATTTTTAAGAAAAGACCTCGACTACAGGGAACTGAGAGGAATTGGTTGTTATTAACCAATCAAAAAAGTTGAGAACAACAGTTGTAGATTATACTAATCGTTGTCCCTTATCACTCCCTATTGTCCACTATTTTATCACAGTGTCCGAATTCAAAGGGAACTCATGAACTACGACGTTACAGCGTAAGAAGTTGCGTTTACGACCTGTGAAATCAGACGATGCCACAAGGGGGCGCCGTTCACATTATTTGTGAAAGTGGAAAACACAAGCAGCATAAGTCAAGGGATAGATAATGGCAATGACTCCTTATAATTAGCCATGTTTAATTGTACTTGCTCTCCAAGAAAACAGTAGATATAGATTAGTACAAAACCAAAAACGTCCTTTTTTTACAGATAAAACAAATTCTTATCTAGCAAGCTTGATTGTTGGTCAATTGATTAATCTACTGATATTTTTTTTTAGATTAATCTAGTCGATTAATCAGCAGCTGTACTATTTATCTGCAAAAAGGCTGCTTACACCCACTTAGAGCATAAACTTAATGCAAATCTACATATTTTAGTTTTTCTAGGTCTGTTTACGCACAAACAAACTAATTACAGCTTGTACACACCAGCAATTAGCTCGACAATCTCTAGGGAGTCTTTTTTGAGTTTTTGTCTGAAAAACTAAAGGAAACAACGATAACACCAACCACCAATCGGTCCAAATACTGACACCAGTGTCTGTTTGAAGTCGTGAAGCCAGCGCATAGCAGTTGTGCTTTAGTGTTGTTGAATTTTTGGTCATTTTTAACATTCGTAGAAGCGAGAGCCTCCATAACTGGACACACATTGACATATTTCATACAAATCGATGCATGAGTCGTTGCAGTCCTGTGTGAATCTCATTTAACGGCCTCCTGTGACTGATCTTCTCATCCAAATCTCTGACCTACAAAGCCTATCCACACCTTTCCAAAATGTTTTAACTATTCCTTTAACACTCCAGGCACAAAGAAAGTTTACTTAAACCGACTGAAGTCTGGGTCAGGCTACAATTTAGCAACAGGACACGTCGTTTTAAGTCTCAGAACTGGGAAAGGGAATAAGGGGCATCAAAAGGTTTTTGCTACAAAATACCATGAAATACATGTGAAGCACTTGTGCGAGAGAGAACCAAAGTTGGGGGTGAGCTTCTTTTTCGGGAGTGGGGGGTGGGGGGGTTGGATTTTAAGCAGCGAGTTTTAGTGACGAGCTGAGAGGGTTAAAAGCCCCTTGAGTGAGCTCTGAGAAGAGAGACAAACGGACAAAGACGGTGTAAAAGTTTGGTTCAGCTTCATTCAAATATACATCTTGACTTCCACGCGCACGCACATACATACATAATCTTTCAAATATGCCAGAAACCAACAACAACAACAACAGAAAGAAAGAAAAAAAAAATCCCACACAGTTTAAAAAAATAGCGAAAAGTTCTTTGTACACTTAGACATAACAACATGATCCCAAACCCTGACGTACAGCATTCGCTCCCAAAGGTTGCAAGCTACAATGAGTGCTTCTTCTTCTTCATCTTCTTTTTTGTTCTTTTTTTTTTTTGTTTTTTTAAAAAAAAACGCATGGTCACAGTAGTTCAAATAAAATGGCTCCTTTTTGAATAAATAAATCAGTCGTGACGACGAAACAAACCTTCGGTACAAACAATCAGACTTTCGCGTCTCTTTCGGGGTTTTAAAACGGCGGCCGTTTCCGCCCCCGGCTCGGGAACAAAACGAAAGAAAAGAGATCTACAAACACTTTGTGGGTGAAAAACCTCTCCTGAACCCACCGACACGCACACCGAAACACACACACTGCTAACTACCTCACCTGCTGCACCACATTAGAGACCGGGAAGGTGAGCCGTTAAGAAACCGCCTTGTAAAAAGAAACCATAAAAGACGAATCCTTCTTGCGCTATATGAAAAAAACAAAAAAACCTTCTCTTCTTGGCTCCAGGTGATATTTCGACGCCGACTCTACGTCTGAAACACTTCTTACGCACTGCAGTGAGGTGATTGTTTTGCACGAGGAATGAAAGAGGACTGTTTTTTTTATAATGTTTCAGCAGGACCAGCAGCGGTGGTGCAACCGAGAGGCAGAGCGGGACAGCTATGAAAAGAGCACCGTAACGCTCTTTATTTTTTTCTCTCTCTCTCTCTCTCTCTCTCTCTCAGAGGAAGGGGGAGTTACTAAGAGAGACGGATAAGAGGAACAAAAAGAAGGGATAGTTCTCCCAGAATTCATTGTGGCTGGTTGTGGGAGAACGGTAGGGGCTTACAGAGAAAGAGAGACGAAAAGGGAGGACACTAGAGGAGGGGGGAGGAAGGCGAGCAGCAATTTGATTAGAGATCTGTCTTGTCTCTCGTTGTCTACTTTACAGTTTTTCCCTCCAGGTGACGCAGCTTCAGAACTTCTTGGGACCCCAGGCGGACGTTTGCTTCGGGGCCACGCCCGTCCCGAACGTGGGGAAATCCTCTGCGCTGCTCATGTCAGGAGCCTGGAACAAAAATTATTTAAATGTTCAGACCTGGTACCGACACGTGTCCCGAGATCAGTGAGATCGTCCCAGTAGCTTGCCTGGTTGAACAGATGCTACTGTATATAAATATCAGCCAAGAGGTGCTTAAAGCTGTGGGGTAATAAATAAATAAAATGAGCAAACCTTGTTTCCTGCTGCGTTCCAGGGGGCGTCCCGCACCACGAAGCCCTTAGCTGGACCTCCACTGCTATCATCCAGTCCACCTGCTCCCCCTCCTCCTCCATAGCGAGATGGAGGCTTCATGTACGCCGCCAAGGTCTCCGTCTCCGTGACGCTGAGCATCTGAGGGGTGAGGGGAGAAGAAACTGGGGTATTTCTTTGATCTGTGCTGGGACACTTTTAACGCTGACATAATCACCAAGGGTACAGATTTAGTGAGTAGGTGACGTCCCGTTCTAGGATTTTTTTTTAATCCTGTGAACTCACATATTCCTCCTCCAGGTTGAGCAGGTGATCAATAGCATTGTCAACAGTCTCAGGAAGGCCGGTCACCGTCACTTTGTCGGGCTCGTCGGAGCCTGGCTGAGGGAACCGGATATCCACCTGGAGAATCAGAGGAGAACAGTTTAAACCCGCTGTTAAAACACTTGGTGAGGTCACCTATAGGTCTCCTGAATAGTGGTTCTGAAGCTCAGTGAGGTGACATTGCCACCTTGGAAGTGCCTGACTCCACCTGACTCCCCACAAATTTAAAGCTGGTCAAAGGGATGGAGCCTGAGTGGAGATGATGCAGGTGGGTAACACCCCCTACAGCTGAAATGGGTGAGTGATATAAAAATTCACCCCTGTGCAGTTGTTATGAAAGGGGAATTTAGCTCTACGGGAAAAAAAATAATGTCGTCCCAGACTTTAAACATGATTACTGCTGCTGTAAAGTTGGACATTTTAAACATGGCGGTCTGTGGGGATTGACTCACTGCTGGAGCCAGCCTCAAGTGGCCATTTGAAGAACTGCAGTTTTTTTTGCAACAATATCATTTTAAAGGGGAATTACCGTCTTTTCAGGTAACTCCGGATTCTACGGGGAATAGCACTAGCGTATCATAACAAAATATTGGTGAAATGAACGAGTTTCGCGGCAGATAATGCGTTATTTAGACGCTGCGTTTCGGTGCCCCATTCACTCCCACTATATGGATATACGCAGATCTAAATATCATCCGAACGACTCCAAAGTTATATGGGTGAGTAAACGATCGTATTTTATGCCAGAAATAAGGTCCAGGTTTTAAAAAACGGTAATTCCCCTTTAAAGTCCTGAGGTTGCTGCTTGAAAGATCTAAAAATCAAACTGTATATAAAGGGAAAGTTAAACTATGAGCCGGTGTCCCGTCTAACCTTGAACTCCTCCATCAGCTTGCGGATGGCTTTGCCGCGGGCGCCGATGATGCGAGCGTGGGTCCTCGGGTCCAGGTGCACGTCCTGGCTCACCATCTCCTGCAGCTCGGCCACCAGCTGCTGGATGGCCTGGCGCGCCTCCTCCACGTTGCGCTCGTACCCCGAGATCACGATCAGATCCTGGGGGAGGGGGGAGGCAGGGGATGGGACAAGTTAAAGAAAAGCGATGAGGCTCAACGTGAAGCCAAAGACAAGCCGCGAGACGGTGCAAGTTAAATAAAAACACAAAACGGACACCTGCTGCTCGTCTCCTTTGTCGGGGAACTGGATGCTGACGTCGTGGTCCTTCCTGATCTGAGAGATGACCGCTCCCTTGCGCCCAATAATCTTGGGATGAAACTTCGGTTCCACGGACATGGTGACCTTGAAGCTGCGCAGGGCCTGAGAGGAGACAGAAAGGCTAGTGACGTGATCTAATGTGGTGCTCCAGCAGCCTTCAGACAGAGCGCGCTCGTACCCTGTCCTCTTGCTCGGCCTGCAGTTCTTTGACCCTCTCCAACAGACCCTGTTTGGCTCGCTCCACGTTGGCGACCAGGCCCGTCACCTTGATCACGTCCAGCTGCTTCTCAGGCTGCGGCACCCAGATGTTGACCTGCACATAAAAGAACAATAAATAATAAATCATTTGTAGACAGCTCATCATCTTACAAATTTTGACCTGCAGTGTGAAACGTGATTTGACCAGCAGATGGCAGCAGAGAACTAAAGAGCGTCGGCTAACCTCATACTCCTCCATCATCTTCCTGATTCCACTGCCCTTCTGGCCGATGATGTAGCGATGCAGCTCGTAAGACACCTCGACGTCCTCCGTTATGGGCACCAGCGCCTGAAGGAGGAGACGGCGACAGTAAGAAGAAATGCAAAGCAGCAGAACATTAGACGGCACCGTGGCTCCACTGAACTGAGCGGTGCCTACCAGCAGGGCAGCTTTAGCCGGCTCACACTTCTCCGCTCGCCCCGAGATGGTGATGATGTCACACTTGCGGGGGACAAAGTCCGCCTCTGGACTGACCTCCCCGTTCTCCTGTGGCGAAGACTCCTGACCTGTGAGTTTAACGGACAACCATGGATTTAAACCAGGAAATAAAGTAAGGTGAAGTGGTTAGCAGGAGGACACACTTGTGAAAGATCTACTGATCTGAATTGATCCAACAATGAAATGCAGCTTTGCAGGATAACATTTACATTAACAAGAGTAGCAGCTTCCCAGCTGCAGGTGAACATCTCCAGTGTTGCGTTTCTAACCTGCAGCACCGTCGTCTCTCTCGGGGAACTTGATTTGGACCTCGTGCTCCCTGGTGATGTGCTGGATGCGGCAGCCTTTAGGCCCCATGATGGCGCGGTGGTAGCGCTGAGGGATGGCCACCTCCACGCTCACCTGGGACTCCTAGATGGGGAAACAGGGGAGACAACACAAAGAGGAGGATTAATAAGGTCCAACACAACAACACTGGACTTTGTTTCATGTCCGTGTGTTAGTTGTTTTCCAGAGATGCTGAGCAAAAGTTGGTTTTAGTGTTTCAGTGACATCAAATGCCCTCATCCTGAGTCCTGATGAAGTTTTTTTTGCAGCTCCTTTCTGCAGCATTTCACAATAATTAGATTTCCATACTTTGAATTGACTTGAACACAGGTATTGATCGGTGCAGGCGTCTCTTGCCAGAGGTCACGAACTAAATAACAGTTAGTTAATCGCCTCTCTTACCAAGTCCTCAATGATCTCTTGGATGCGTTTCTTTGCAGCCTCCACGCAGTCCTTTGCTCCCTTCAGAGTGACCCGCTGGCTGTTGGCTCCAGTGCGAGGGAAGCTCACGGCCACGCCGCCGTACTCCTCGGCCAGCTCCCGCAGCACCTGGCCTCTCCGACACACAAAGTGCCGGTGGTGGCGAACGTCGACCACCATGCTGTCCTCTACCACGTCATCCTGGAGAGGGAGACAACCGGGGGGGCGGGGGGGTTTAATGGGTGTTCTTTTGTGAATTTATTTTCCAATCAATGGACATGGAAGTAAAATACATTGGCCTTATTTGGTATAGAAGCTTAGGGACACATTAAAAGGGGAACTAAAGTTCTTCTTGAAACTCTCCTCCTCCAGCAAAGCACCATCTACACTACAAACCAAAGACTACACCAATGCCATGCTCCTAAGACTTTTAATTTAGTTTAACATAAACTTGATGTTAAACTGTTCCATAAATTAAGCTCTAATCCAGTATTTCATACGACAAAACACATACCAGGTTTTTGACCAGGCCTTCCAGCTCCTTCTGGGCCTGACGAACAGCTTCCTCCTTCCCTACGATGGTGATCAGCTCCTGCTCCGTGTCGTCAGGCGACGGGAAGATGATGCGGGCCCCCGTCTTGTCCCGAACTCGACGAATATTGGCCCCGCCCCGTCCGATCAAGAATTTGTGGTACTCTGGTTTAGCCTGCAGCTCAGCTGTGAAGTTGTTGACTTGCTGAAAAGGGGAAAGAAGTCGTTTTAATTTCTCCTCTTCTGTTCATTCACTCTACACTCTATCGAACCCAGGGCTGTCAATTCATTTTAGTCAATTTCAATTTTATCTCAAGCGGTTTGTTTACATTTAATAAGCTATACTTTAAAAAAAAACTACATTTCTTAAGAAAAATAACTGCTGTTTAGCTCTGGTTACTTTCATTGAAAAATTGCAGCCTTCTATGTAATTTTACTGCGGGCCAGATTGGACCCTCTGGCGGTCCGCTTTTGGCCCGCGGGCCGTATGTTTGACACCTGTGATCTAACCCCTCTTCGGACCCACCTTCTCCTCGGCCAGCTGCAGAAGCTGTTTCTTGGCTTTCTCCACCTCACCGGCGGGCCCTCTGATGGTGACCTTGTCCGAGCCGGAGCCCTCGGAGGGGAAATGGATGTGGACGCCGCCGCAGTCCTCCATGATGGAGCGCACGAGGCAGCCTTTGGAGCCGATCAGAGAGTTGTGCAGCTTGGCTGGGATGGCGACCTCCGTCTCTTTAATGTTGGCCTGGAGGGAAGAAGAGAGAGACTTCGAGTCTTTTAAGATGAAGCAGAATACATCAGCGCTCAACTAACTGCTTTTTCTCCATTATTTTATATTAGATACCAAGATGTCTGAATATTTTCAATCAAATCCATCGTTTTAATAAATAATTCTGAGCTTTTTTTGTGGGAATCTTGAGGGAAAGTAGGTCTGATGTCTTAGATGTCTCACCAGTTCTCTCTGGATGGAGAGGATTCGATCTCTGGCTGCCTCACAGTTGCTCTTCTTCCCTGTGATGACGATCATCTCAGAGTTGCTGTTCTCCGTTGGCAGGTCGATCTTGGTGTTTGTCTCTTCGCGGATCTAGCGGGGCAAACATCTACAATTATTCCCTGGTTCAAAAATAATACGGCACTAGTCTGATCTGTTCATTTGACCTGATTCCATCCTTAAAAGTCTCACCTTTTTGATGTTGGCTCCACCTTTACCGATTATGTTCTTGTGAAACTGCTTAAAGATGGGGACGGAGAGCGAGAAGCTGTTCTCAATCTGCAAAAGAAAGAATGGTGCGGTGAAGACAAGCGTAGAGACACAAGAGACAGGCGGTGATGTGAGTCTGGGCCGTACCAGGTCTGCAATGATTTTCTGGAGAAACTTTGCACATTTCTCCACCTCGTTCTTCGGCCCTCTCAGCTGGACAATGTCACTCTTCTGTGACGGGTCGGGGAAATTAATAATGACCTGAAAGAGCGGGAGACAATGGTTCAGTTAAGTTAGAGCCGAGTCAGGACAAATGATTTTACAGCGATGATCAGGAGAGATAAGACTGCTGGGTCAGAGAGAGGAGTCACCTCAGGAAACTTGTCTCGAACTTCTTTGATCTTTTCTCCTTTCTGTCCGATGATTGTCCGATGGAACTTCTGCTCCACGATCAGGTCTTTGGTGCGCTCGTTTTCCTGGAAACACGAAACAAATGAGCCTCGGTTTGTTGGGACTAAACGAACGAACGGACATAAAGTCAGACCCCGTCCGCACCATTCTCTGGACCATCTCGATGAGCTCTCTGCGGGCCAGCTGCACTCCTTTAGGGTCGCCCTCGATTCGCACCAGACCGCTGCGCTCCGAGTCCTGAGGGATCCGTACCGACACTTTGTACTGCTCCTTGATCCGGTTGACTGTAGGGGAGGATGAAGGGGAAGGACGCGGGAAGGGAAGCGTGATGTGGCAGAACGGGAGGAAGCAGGTTAACGTAAGATGTCACGGCTTTTAACTTTGCTTTCCGAGGACCAAAACCGCCCGAGGGTTTGGTTCTTGAGTGTGTAAGGTGTCAAAATGTTTAAACGAGCTTGAATACCTGCTCTTTAATCAATCTGATTCACCAAACAAGTCATCTGTGGCAGTTTTGACTCAAACTGTAAATCAAAAGCACATTACAGGCCATCCCTTGTCTCCTAAGAGTCTACTCACTGTTGGCTCCATTCTTTCCAATGAGGTGTCTGTGGAAACGTTGATCTATGATGACTTCAGTGTAGTCCATCCTCACCAGCTGGACAAAGACAGAGAGGCAGACAGGGGAAAGATTTTGTACACTTTTCAAGGAATCTGTTTCTCTTCTTCAGTATTTTTAAGAGCAGACAGGAGAGATCTTTCAGCTCCTCCCACTTCTGACGCTGCGTTCACGCTACGGGCGACAGTGTAACGCAACAGCCAAGTGTGGACACTTAGGGTGTCACCGCGGAAGCGTTGCTCAAAGGCCCGTTGATGTTACGTAGTCGCCCGTTTAAAAATGAAACGGTGGAGCACACGTATCGATGAGTCATATCACCGGCTGCCTCTGAGACAGTCTGACTGTCTGAGCACAGCGTGACACCACGGAGACGATCCTCAGATGATAATAAATATCCCACATACATTTCATTACTGATTCACCTGCTAATAATTGCCTCAAAAATCAGTTTGTTAAAGCTCAAGGTTAAAATTCGCTTTCAAATTTATGTTGAAAACACAAAAATATTTCGCTTACAATGACGTGAAACCCAAAGCAGTGAATCCTCACATTTGAACAGTGTGTATGTGTGTGTGTGTGTGTGTGTCTATACTGACCAGGTCCTTGATGATCTCTTGTATCTGGGCCTGAGCCTGCTCCACCTCCTCCGTGGGGCCCTCGAGACTGATGCGCTCCTCGCCATCGGTAAACTCTATGTGAACCTACACACGAATAAAGACGACCCAGTTAGAGAGACGCTCTCTCCTGCCTCATCCCGCGCGGATTCTCCACGCTGTCACACTTCATTAAACGCAGCTCAGCTGATGTCGAGCCTCCACCTTAAACCATCCTCCGCAGCCACTTTCTGCTGTCACTTTCACCTCCTTGATCATTCTCGGTTTTATTGGTCCTGCGAGAGGCCCACATCCTGCAACTGTAACACTGCGTAAACAGGATGTGATAGTGTGTTATCTCTGGCTTCTAACTCAGACCCTCTTTTCTTACCCGTGGCAGCTGCTGTGTAATCCGCCCGATGTTCTGTCCTTTCTTTCCGATGATGAAGCGGTGCAGCCAGGCAGGAGCAGTCACCTCCACCACCATCACACTCTTAGCCTGGAGTTAAAACCAGGTTAAAGCCAACAAAGTCACAGAAGTCTGACACATCTGAACAATCACAAAACAGAAGATAGACTTAGTGACAAGCTGGTGAAGCTAACGGAGACCAAAACCAGAGCTAAAAGATGAGACTAAAGCTTGGATTTATTATCATCTGGGGCCAATTTCTCCAGCTGGATGTACACACTGGTCGTAAGAGGAAGCCGTGCCTCAAGCCCGATGGATGGAGAATTAATACCTGTTGCACCATCTAGACGCCGTGCTATGTCGAACAATATCTTATGTCTCGTCAGTGGCAGGTGTCAAGTGAAATTCTTGACCAGTTTTTATGGTGTGATGGTGTGAACAGGATGTTGTTAGTGGGGGGCCTTTGGGTCCTATGTGTTGATGGGAGGGGCCTCTGTGGATCATCCCACAGATACTTGATCAGTTTGGGATCTAGTGAATTTGGAGGCCAGGTCAACACCTTGTGCTGTTCTTCATGTTGTTTTT
>JASGAT010379187.1:0-10582 GCA_030220025.1 Chelon auratus
CTCCTCGTACGAGCCTAAATAAACTCCTTCAGCATAAGACGTACAGGACTTAGGTACTTCTTCTTCTTCATCGGCATCACCACAAATTCCTCCCTAACAGGATGTACTGGAACAAGCATGATGCACAGAGGCCCCCCAACCCATAGGACCCAAAGGCCTCCACTAACAACATTCTATTGCCAGACACCACAGGACACCCTCAGAAGGTCCATGTTCATTCTCTGATGAGTCGCAACTGTTTTGGAGGCACAAGGGAGACCTATACAATATTACAATCAAAATGCTTGCCTGATCGGTGTATACTGCAATGATATGAATGTGTGTTAAAATCAAAAAGTGGTATTTATAATGAGTCCAGTGTCATTTGTCACACAAAGATGAGGAGCTGATAGATGATGACGTGTGGCAGGAAATACTTCCAGCTGCACATCACAAGGAAAGCATTTATTTAGATAAAAGCTAAAAAGTAGGATGGATAATATATGACATTAAATATGATCCACATAATCATTGTTTATTAAAAGGTTTTCCCGGCCCCACACTGTACTCCCCCAGAGAAGTGTAGTGTGGGAGCTGCTTTTTTTTCCTCCTCTCCTCTTCTTCCTCTGAGAGGACGGGCTGACTGATGTAATTTCGCTGTCATAGTGACAATAAAGATTCATTCATGAGCCTCTCGAAGCTTTTCATGCAGTCTTGAAACATGATGGAAACACCACCTGGTTCAGTTTTTACATTCCGTACTTTAAAATAAAGATGTTTTGTGCCTGTTTGTTAATGAGGAGGAGCATCTTAGCAAGAATTCAATTTAATTTACCAAAAGTAGAAACTTACATCTAAGAAAACTGAAACTGCATTAGACGTATTCTAAATGTTGCAGTTTGTTTTCAGCCAGACATTGAAATTACTCTACCTGACCAGAAGGTGGCGATGTACGCTTATCAGCCAAAAGCTGCTGACTCCAAAAAGATTTATCTACTACGTAGTTCACAGGATCAAATCAGTCGCTGGTTCGAATTGAGCTCGTTCGCGTTGCCACTGTAATTGCCTGGTAAATGTTTTCGACTGTAATTCCTCCTGTTTCTATGTGTTGAAGCTACTGGACACCGAATTTCCCATGTGATAAACAAAGTGTCTATCCATCTATAAGTGTCAGTACATGTATAAAAATGGAGACTCGTCATAAATGAAAACATTAGCGATTGTCTATACGGGATTGTTCAAATTCCTCCCTGCGTACTTCGCATTTTTATCGGGCCAGTGGCGCAATGGATAACGCGTCTGACTACGGATCAGAAGATTCTAGGTTCGACTCCTGGCTGGCTCGTCTTTTGCATTTTTTTTTTTCCTGACGCGTCTGACTACGGATCAGAAGATTCTAGGTTCGAATCCTGGCTGACTCGTCTTTTGCATTTTTTTTTTCCTGACTGAACGATTTGTTTTAACATTATTTACCCATAGCAGGAGTGACAATCATACGGCAATGAATTTGCAAAGTGTAAAAATTATATAGAAGACATTTATAGATAGAAATATAGGTGTATGTATATATAATATATATATATATTATATGTATATGATATATATGATATATATATATATGATATATATATATATATATATATCATATATATATATATCATATATCGTGTGCAGTATATGTTGAGAAATAAAAATAAGATATGTTATTGTAAGATATATGTAATTAAATATACAAAAAAAATATACAGTAGCAGCAAGTAGTAGCAGAGCAATTACAACTGCAATTAAAAATATAATTAAAATTATGCAGAAATAGCACCCTTCTTATTTTGAAATTTCTTGAAATTCCAGGTTGTTCAAAAAGGGTTTTATAAAAAGGATAGTTCATTAAAGGTAGGCATTTTCATAATGATTGGATCATGTGGCCCCTGAACTAAAATGAGTTTGATACCTCTACGTAGAAACAACAACATAGTGAACATTAGCGCGAAAGGAATTTCGTTGTTACGTCCTCTACGTGTGACGTCAGAAGAAAGGCTTCTGCCTATGCTCGCGAGGACAGGAGGAGGCGACCCAGACTGCAGCTGATCGTTGTGTTGTAGTGATGTAATGTTGTCCGTTTGGTGACTACGGATGGCTGTTTGCGCCAGGCTCTGCGGAGTGGGCCAGTCTCGGAGGTGCCGCAGGCGACAGCGGAACAACCAGCAGGATCAAGGCAGCGACTCCGACATGGACGAGGAGGAAGGGGAGCGGATCGTGGGCCAGCGGCAAGGCGACGCAGGTGGCAGCGGAGGAGGCCCCGAGCGCAGCGTCGCCGCCGCCGCCGCCGCCACTGCAGGGCCGAGTGACGCTTGTGAATATGGCTGCGGTCATGTCAACAGAGGAGGCTCTCTGGATCGCACAAGCACGGGACCTCCACACCCGCAGTCGTTAGTGGAGCTGCCACCGGAGCTTTTGGTGGAAATACTCTCCTTGCTTCCTGGAACAGCTCTGCCAAATGTTGCCCTCGTCTGCAAGAAATTCAGACAAATCCTCAACACAGAAACAATCTGGAGAAGGAGGTGCATTGAAGGTAATATAGATGTATTACTGGACACGTGGACTGTTTAAACTTCAGCTGATGCATTTATTCTTCTAAATAAAGCGTGGTGTCACGTATTAGGCTAATGCTGAACGGGCTATTCGTCTTGGTGTCAGGTTATGTCACTATCGGTTTCGCGGAAATGTGTTCCCTTAAAAGCATTTCTATTGATCTGCAAGTAGCCATAATCTGGTCACTGCATCTTTAGTAAGTGCTTTGAAAAAAAATAAATTAAAAAAAAAAAAAAAGAGCAGCCCAAGGCCTCTCTGTGTTATTAGGCCCATGTCAGCCATTCTGTGCGGCTGATAAAACTGTTGATGTAGGTCCGGACCTTGCCTTTTGGGGGCCTCGGTTATTATTAGTGTGATCATCACCATCCTCAAAACCTTGTAGTTAGGAGAGATGACAGGGTTAAACAAGCAAGGCTCAACGTCTACATATTAAGACACAAATGACATGCACACATTAAGAGATGCACTTCCTGGTTTCATTTCGGCTCACAGTGTGCACGATGGCAGTACATGTCAATTAGTAATTCTTAAACTGCAATGAGATAATGTGTAGAGATCATTTTAAAGAGATGTTTTAAAAATGGAAGAAAGTAAATTAAAATAAATGTGAATATAAATATATTCATTGTGGAATAACAATATTGTGTTGTAAGTGGAGAAAATAAGACAGAATGAACTGTATATAGCGCTTAATTACTCACAAAGCTCAACTTAAAGATATCTGTGCTGTGCATATTTATCGTTCACTTTCTATCATATAGAAAGGTGATGATTTATTCATGATTATTCATCATAAAGCGGATTAATTGATTAATGGAACTAAACCTGAGCCACGATATGAGTGTTGAATTTCAAAACATTAGCGGTTAGCGAGGGAACTTGAGACTGCACGTGAGATACCTGAAAAGGAATGTTGTGAAAAGTTATGCAGTAAATCAGGATGTCATTTAAGAGAGACATATTTTTGTATGTGGTGCATAACAACAAAAAGAAAATAACTTACTACTATCCTTTCTTTTGGAAAACTCAGAGCAACTCATTTTCTATTCTGTTTTTACTTAGAGTAATTATGCCCTAACAGTGAAATCAAGCATCATATCCCATATCATTTTACAATGATAAAAATTAATTTTACTTTTATTTGGTGACTTGCTTAGCCCTCAGGCTGCCCATGTGGTTAAAAAAAAATCCCATAAGCAGGATGTGCTCAACTTCGTCTGCTGATTGGAATTTAACTCTGGACTGTCCATCTCCAAATTAGCTTAAAAGATTTAAAGTGACATCGTCTCTATTCTCATCCATGACAATTTAATTCTTCTCCCTTTCCCTTGCGTCTTTGTTTTTCTTTGCAGAGTTTGGCATGAAGGAGGATCTGAGGAAGATGGAAGCAGGAGGCGTATCCAGTCAGGACCTCTATGTTAAACGTCAGTATGACAGCTCTCATGTCATCCACTCATTCCCACTCATTTTGGTCATTCTGTGTGTGTACTCTCGCATTTTCTTGTGCGTCTGTCTCCGTAAAGAACATTTTGACTATGATGTGCAGCAGATGGAAAGCATTCTGTTTTGCACATGCCTGACGTGAATTTGCCGCACTTAGATTTACTTATGCAAAAATTTGAGAGCACATTTGCCTTTCTGAAATGCAAGCGGACGCACGAAACATGTCGGGCAAAGCCGTGGGAAGGTGCCGCTGGCTTTTTTTTAAATCGAATTATTATGACACGTACATTACTGCATTTATCAGAGCGCTGCGTTGGACTGAGCCCACCTTGGTCCGTGGCTGCTCTACACATGCCTATGTTGTACCTGTGCAGGTGTCAACCCGCGGGTGAAGTCTGGGCGCTTTATGAAGCTCCTCCCGGACTACGAGCACATGGACTATAAAGACGTGTACACACACTGTATGTACATGAGCATGAGGGGTTGTGTATGGGACTCATATTAGTTGAATTTCCAAGCAGACTATTTTAACAGGATAACTCATTCTGTCGTAATTGTTCATGTGTTGATAATTCTCCTCAACACTGTTTCCTTGCATATTAACTATGAAATTGGAGGCCAGGTGGTTTGGTGTGCTGTGTGTTTTTTGTTTTTTTTTAGAGCATTGCCTGAACGGATGCAGATTACACTTTCTTCCCCTTGGGTTTACATCTCATAATCATGAATGACATTAACCATAAGCTTCTGTTTTTAACCATGCACCTCTTTATAAGTAGTATGGTGTGCTTTTGTGTTCTTGTGTTGCAGTGCTTCACCCATACAGGCATATCTTGGGTCTATGGCAGCCTGACATAGGGCCTTATGGCGGGTTGCTCAATGTTGTGGTAAGTAGGGTTTCTCACTCAATAATTTGCATTAAGATGAGGAACACAATCGCAAGTCTTTTGCACCAAACCGTTTCCTGCAATATGTAGCTGCTGGTGTTTTCTTTGCAGGAAACTAAATAAAACATATTTTTCATATTCAGGTGGACGGGCTTTTCATCATTGGCTGGATGTATTTGCCACCCCATGACCCCCGCGTGGAGGATCCCATGAGAAGACGGCCACTCTTCCGTATCCACCTGTGGGAGAGCAAGAAGGCCACTGTGGAGTGCATGTATGGACACAAAGGTCCCCACAGAGGAGACATACAGGTGAGAGGCTCGCACAGTGACAGTCTGAGCACCGAGATTTAGAGGATGTTTTTTTGACACAGATAACTGATCCCACTTTAATTTGAGGTTGCAAGCTCATAAAAATAGGCCGTCCTCTAATATGTGTCATATTCTTATATTTTTAGACGGTAAAGAAGGATGAATTTTCAACAAAGTGTAACCAGACTGATCATCACCGCATGCCTGGAGGCAGACAGGAGGTGGGTAAACTCAGGAAACTGTCGCTACCTGAAACTCCTTGATGGCCTGTTTGAATTAAACCTTGTTGAAATTCAATGATAACATTTTATTTTTATTTTTGGGCAGGAGTTCAGGACGTGGTTGGAGGAAGAATGGGGCCGGACGCTGGAAGAAATCTTTCATGAACACATGCAGGAGCTCATTCTGATGAAGTTCATCTATACTAGTCAATATGAGTATGCCTCTCTTCCTTACGTGCGCTTCCTCTGTTGCCGAAATTGTCAGTCAGTTTGTTAAAACCGTAATGGCAAGCGTCGACGGAGGCTCACTCAGGCCGATGGCTTTCGTATTCTTTTCTGTGACAGTAACTGCTTGACGTACCGGAGGATCTACCTGCCTCCTGCAAAGCCCTCAGACCTGCTGCAGCCAGGCCTATTTAAAGGCACCTATGGCAGTCACGGCTTGGAGATTGTCATGCTCAGTTTCCATGGGAATTCTGCGAGAGCCACCAAACTCACTGTAAGTTAGTGAAAAATCATTTTCTCAGGTTGTCTTAACTGACTTCACTTTGATATACAGTAATTGTGGGATGTATAAAATCCTATAAACACGACTTTACAAAGAGAGACTGCTTTCAGGTTGTCCTACTTTAATAGTTTGCCTTTGAATTGAACATTCTCACATATTTGACCATATAAGATTATCTTCTCGCCGACTGTAATTTTACCCCTCTCTGCAGGGAGACCCCAACGTTCCTGCAGGGCAGCTCACACTGGATGTTGACCTGAGTCGCCCGGTGGTTCTCCCAGAGCTGGAGCAACAGCGCAACATCGAGGAGCTGTCCCGGCTGGTACTTGGGGTACACGAGCAGGTACAGAGGGAGGTGGAACAGCAGGCCAATGGCGCTTCCGCCACAGTGAACAATGCAGCAGAAGATGCCTGCAGAGGTGCCAGCAGGGAGGAGGACGAGGAGGAGGAGGAGGAGATGGCAGCAGCCCAGGGGGCTTGTTCAGACAGCTGCCAGTGTGCCAGCAGCGGCAGCACCACCACCACCACCACCTCCAATCTTCCTGAAGCCCAGCCCTTCGTCCTGCCTCTTGGGGTGATGGCTCGCAATGAGGTGTACCCTCGCACCTGCAGGAAATGGTAGGGATGCATAAAGAATAAATTATTATTCAGTAATCGTTACAGGTCATTATTTAGCAAATGAATATACAATAGTCATAACGATTGCCTGTAATTTGCTGTGCTCAGTATTGAATTTCAACCCATTTTAATTGATATTTGTTAAAATATTGATGCTGAACTGATGAAGTAACGTGTCTCTGTTTCAGTTTCTATGGGACAGGCCTGATCGCCGGGCATGGCTTCACCAGTCCGGAGCGCACCCCGGGGCTCTTTGTGCTGTTTGATGAGGACCGTTTTGGTTTCATCTGGCTGGAGCTGAAGTCTTTCAGTCTGTACAGTCGCCTGACGGACCACCTGCCCCACGCCCACGCCCCGAACATGGAGCGGTTTGAGGCCATGCTGCGCAACATGCAGTCCTGGACATCCTGATGCACCCAGCTTTAATTCTCCTCCCCCAAAAATACAAGGCATAATAACAACCATTACACACAAATCACCTCTGTCCTCCGCTGGCGCTCATGGCTCATGACCTAAACTATCCAAGTTTACTGCCTGACTTCGGCTAATCAAACGTGTCAACCTGACCTTGCACACTTCTGCGCCTGCTCCAATGCAAGCACTTTGAAAGGCCTCCGCAGTTACCATTTATCACCTCACCTCGGTCTAACCTTAACCCTCCAGTGCAGCATGACAACAGGTCACATAAAAGTTTATTTATGTATTTATTCCCTGCAGTAAAAAAAAGAAAAGAAAGAAAAAAAGAATGGTACCACTTATTATGGATCAAACTGTATGTGCCTCTGATTCTAAAACCATGTCTGTACTTGGTAGTGCTTGAAGAAGATAAAGGTATCCATTGTATTCTACTATATGATAGTATTTCAGTGCCCAACATATTGAACTGCATGCTGCGTTTTAATTTAAGCCAATTCCATTACACTCATAACCACTTTGTGAACATGATGTTTTCATAAAGCAGCCTGCCTTGCTTTATTTTATTTTGTGTCTTTAGAAGCATTTTTATTTATTTAAAAAAAAAAAACAGCATCTCAGGTGTTTTTTTTTCTCTTCACCAAGTCAGTGAAAACAGGAGTAAAGTATTTATGTGTATTACAAAAATGCACCAAGTTACATTCATTGTATTAATTTAACATGAAAAAAAAAACGGAAATGCTGAGTGCAATTTTATAACCGTTTACCACCTGGCATATCGAGAGCCCTTTTGAACTCGGTTGATATCTTCTGTTTTTTTAGATATGCTTTAGCCCATTTTCCTACATCAGATACACCTGACGCCACCACACCCAACATATTACTGTGTAAGCTGGAACGATGTATTGTACTGCAATAGAATAATGTAACCTGCTCATAAGCTGGATTTAATACAAGTATCAAAATTATACCGTTCATGTGCTTCTGAAACAGAAACGTCTCCCACCTTTTGCATTGTAGTGCGTTCGTTGTTTGTTCAAATGGCTGACAAAGCGTTTGCCTGGCTTCATACCTGCAAAGCTGTTCCCTCCGTTTTTTTACCCCCATTTATTTTGAACTTGAGACAAGGCTAGCTGTACATTATACAAAGAGACGGCTCAAAGTGCATCTCAAAGTAGGTGCCTGTGTGTCTCATCAAGGCCTGATGGCGCTGCCCAGTAGCTTTCCTACTCCAAGTGCACTTTTCTGGGCAATCTAGTCAATCATTCAATAACCACTGGCCAGCACTTTTATATCAGACTGCAGCTTTACTAACTTTTGCAAAAAAAGAGTCTCCTAAAGCATCATTGATTTATTTTGTGTCACATTTAATTCATTTTAATTCAGCTGTAGTGTATTTGTTTCATACATTCTCCCATCTGTACACCCAGCTATTTGAATGATTTATCTTTGGAAAGTGTTGCTTTGTACTACTTTCAATGCGATTTGCTTGAGTTTTCGGGAAACTACGTTTGACCTATTGAACTGCTCACATCAGACTTCAGGGAGCTTTTCAGTTTAAGCGCTCTTCTCAGTAATAATAATTAAAAAAAGGTGAAAAAAAGAAAAGAAACCTCTTTGTCACATCTCTTTATTTTTATTTTTATTTTCTTTACAGTGGGTTGTTTGTGTCACGTTATAACACAGGACAGATGTTCTCTCCTATCACCTAAAAAGAGGCTCTCCTTTGTCCACTGCCATTTTACTTCAGTGCTACAGTTGGATTTTGGTTATAATGAAATAAAATTTGTCACAGTTCACACAACGGAAACTACTTTCATCTTAAGTTCAGCATGTTCACCTGTTGAAAGTTGGACCCAAGAAAGGACCTGCTTATAAACAGGACTGTAGACATAAGGCAAATTCTACCAGAAATACAGTCAGAAATACAAACTAGACAAAGTTAATTTTTTATTGGACTCCAGATCATTAGCTTTGTGCTAAATATGCTAGTAAAAACAGTATTCCCTGAAGTTATCTGCCTTCAAAGTATTTAACCCATTATGTGTTGGCTTCCTCAAAATTCCTTCATTCTATGTCACTCTAGATGTTACTAGATTTTGTCTATGGGAAATATCTGTAAACTAGAACTTGTTTCTTTAGATAATGCCTAATTTGCATGTTTAAACATTTATAAAACTTAGTAGTTCTTAATGTAAGTAATCAGCCGGGGACTTTCATGGGGCTGTCTATGCGTTAAAAATCTCAACCAAAACATTGTTTTTCCCATTAGAAATTTAGGAATTTTCTTACATATATCTCCAAAGAGCTTTTTTATTCACACAGTACTCAACGTTTTATTCCAAAATAACACGTTGAAAGTGTGTTGTTGCCGGTGTTTTCTGATTTATGGAGTGAGAGAACAAGATATCCCAAATCTCTTCTGTAAAAAACGCGTAACAACAAAGCGAAACTGGAATTTTTAACTTTATCCTGTGTTCAGAAATGCTAATGGGTGCACATTTAACCACCTAATATCTCCATTCTCATTCTTAAACATAAACTTTTTTTGATAAAAATAATAATTATCTTCATGAAAATCATCAACTCTCATGGTGATCATCATTTTTTACCATTTTCCACCTGAAGTGTGTAAAGAAACACAGGTTTTACTCTTTTTGTAAATGAATTGTGATGGGTGTCACTGGTCTACAGCTCAACGTGCTCCACATCCTCCTTTAGTTGTTCCCTCTTCTCTGGGATGGTCTGAGTCAGAAAGACAAACCGCTCCTTCTTCAGATGCTGACCAACAACCTGTGCCTTTAAATCGATTGCCAGGTACTTCTCTTCGGCTCCATACTTTGGCCAATGGACGAGTCCGTTCCCATTAGGAGACCTAAACACACACAAGTCACTGTACAAACACGTTTCTGGTATCTTCATGTACACTAACTTATAATAAGGTGGTAATTCCTACCCTTTGCGAGCAAAGTTTCCCCAGTAGCTCATCAGGGTTTTGCTAAACTGTTCCTCCTCTTCAGGGCATGGCTCTGAAATGATAATCATCTCGTAAAACATTTTGCACTCCACAAAACACAAAGACAATCCAAACATGTGATTCGTCTATATAGCACTTACCAGTCAATTTGACATGGGTTGTCGTGAAGCAAAATCCTAACACTGCAAAGATTTCATCTCCATGGTCACTCCCAACAAAGCTGGGCCTTTTGCTCTGCAGGAGCTTGGGAGAATACTGATAATGGTACAGGTATACAGCTGCACCTGCATCTAGTATACGAAACAGGGGAGTTACATTTGTTTAGAAAAGTGTGTGACAGTAAATATTATATACTGATTTTTAGATGAATTTGCACAATTGTGCATAAGAGGTACCTCTGTGGGCATTAGCAGCTTTAATGGCTGGAATGTTAAATAACATATCTCCAACCAACTCTGTAAACCCATCTCTATTTTTCACACGATCTTCACCGTTTCCAGTATATTCATCTACTATCATATCCCTCAGGGTGGCATCTTTAGGCTTGGGAAAGTGAGTGACACATCAGTCAAAGATGCTTAAGCATGTTGAGGAACAGTAATATTGCAACATCACGCCGTTTCTTATCTTACATC
>JASGAT010379188.1:0-17234 GCA_030220025.1 Chelon auratus
TTTTTTTTTTGTGGCTGGAGCTGAATAATCAGTCTGTTTACATCATGATTATAGTAGATTTTGGCCTTCAAATGTAATCTCTCTTTTCAAAGGGGAATATAACAGCTGCTTCTGGGTGTGGGTGTGTGTTCTCTATCCTTCCACTTCTTGAGGTCTTATCAACCCTTGTGGCTGCCGGCAGTTTTTTTTGCGTGCTTCTTGACTAAACTAATTTCAGTTTGTCTATAAATCCATTGCAGTTTCAGGGTGCCTCATTCAGCTGCCTCAGCACTTTCTCACTGGCAGTCTGATCACACATGCTGGACCCTTTCTGTGCCTTGACTGTACCTTTCGTGCACTTATAACAATTCTGTCAATATACTTTGAAGTGGTCTTTGGCTTTTGGGATGTGGAGCCCTCCCCTCTTTTGGTTATCACCTGTCATTGGCTGCTATGGTGTGTCATGCTGTTCAGTAGTTTTCTTGAGCCTGTACTAGAATGCCCTGTGTGGATCCGGGAGTTGCAGCCTGCACTTACTAACACTTCCATCTGTGTCTGTTTTTCCAAAATGATAATGTTTCAGGGAGTTGAGAAAACACAACTTCATGCATTTACCTTTCAATAAGCTACCCCTTTCTTAGAGTAAGTTTTTTTTTTATTTTAAAATTTCAGCTACGTCCGTTTTTGTCCAGCAGTGTCCACTGATACACAAAAATCAATTCCATGTGATCTGCTGCTGTGTACTTTTATATGTGTTAATCAGATGAGTTGAATGCTTGCATGTCAGTGATCTTCTGTGGAAGACTTTGTGTCATGGTTTTGTATGTGCAGTAATAAACTGGATGTAGGAGGGTGGGGGAGCGTACAGAAAATGTCTGACTGGTTTTGACAGTTTGTGCATGTGTGTGTCTGTGAGTATGGATAAAGAGTGTTGTTTGTGTATCAGGTGGTCAACGCAGAGGGAACCTGGGTACAGCTGGATAAGAATAGTGTAGTGGAGTTCTGTGAGAGTGATGAAGGAGAGGCCTGGTCATTGGCCAGAGACCACGGTGGAAACCAATACCTCCGCCACGATGACGGTAAGTTACAGCTTGCTCTGATTGTCTAATAGCTCATAACCAAGGTTGAAATCTTTACATCAAAATAATGATGCGATCTAATTTGCTCTCACAGAACAAGCCTTGCTTGAACACGGGAACCAGACGCCGCCACCCAGCCCTTTCTCTGTGCAGGCCTTCAACAGAGCCACAACTTCAAATGGAGCACAGGGCTTCGACTATGGCATCTCCAACAACAAAGGTGAGGTCAACCTGGAGTTTATTTCAACGAGAGTATACATAATCTGCATATCACTTTCTTTTCATGTCCACTTTGTTTGACATTTCGAGTTCTCAGACTCCTTGATTGTCATTTTACCATTATCTCACCTTTAACTTCACTCTGTCCCTTTGCCTTGATTATTCCCTTCTTTACTGTAACATACACTAAATGACTGTTCCCGCATTGTTTGGACTACGACTTTTCACGTAACTGTATATGTTCATGGTAGGGCCATTTTTGTGCTCATATATCAAAGAGTTAAGTCATTCTTATGAGTATGAGTACATATTGCAGTTGTAATTTCTTCAGGTTTCTGCAAAATGATGAGTCCAACTCTATAAAGGTGCCATCTGTTGCTGACTTGTCATCGCTTTTTCTTTATGCATGCTTCTTTATAGTGTGTCTACTGTTGTTACTTCATGCCTAACATCTCTGCAATGTCAGGCATATTGTCCGCATGCATGAGCCCTTCGCCGTGCTTCCGGTCATTTGGACTTCAATGGGCGTTTTTCTTTTTTTGTTTGGGTACACCGACTCCACATCTGAACATCTCAATTACACGTCACACTATTATATTTGATCATTGACATAATTGCAGTGTTCCTCAAAATATAGTTGACTACTACAAAACAACGTCACCTGTCCCATCGGTTTTTACCATCATTGAATGGTTCCCAAAGGTGTATGTGTGCATTTCTGCAGGAATATCACGCTGATGACTTTCTTTTTTTTAAATTTTTTTTAGGCCAAACACAAATCTGATTGTCTCTAGCTTTTATCATGCTACATGTAAATCTGTGAAAGCATTACTCCAACAAGTACTAGCAACTGAAGCACCTTATCAAGGCTTCTGTATGTCCGCTCTCTATTTAAAATTGCTGACTAATTCCAGTGTCAGTTTGGACGGCACTAATGAAGGCTAAACCACTGCAGTAAATGTCTGCTTGCATAGAGTGCATATGGTTGGCAGTTACACTTGGGAGAAGATAAAATATCCTTCCAAATATAGTTTGAGCAATCAGGCGGAAATGTGTCTGGAATACTATATGTCCATCCAATCTACCCAAGATATAGAATTCGTCTTTTGATTTTACACCCTGCATTTAATACAGAATATGCCAAAGATGGTGACATTTGGTTTTTAAACTTCTGGAAGTGCCAGCAGAAATGTGTAGCATGAATAGGAACCCTTACACAAGCCTTGCCAACTCTTAAACCACCTGAATCACCCAGGCTTCATCCCAGCTTCAGCAAGCTCTGACGAAATGACAAGGGATGTAAACTGTACCCTTCAAAATGTCTCTGGAGATGGCCCCATTGGTAACTCTCAATATACAAGTGATATCTCTCTGCTTGGACAGTTCAACTGGTCACTGTTGAAAAGTTCTGCCAAGAAAACTGTTAGGTGTCTGTGAACACGGATCATGTAGTCATCACGAAGAGCAACGTGTGTTTGGAACTTCTGATGAGGACAAGCAAGATTATTTTCGAAGAGTGAACTCACAGGAATGGACAGCAGCCCCCTCTGCTCTTCCATCACTAATAGAGTTTCAAAATGGGAAGAGACTGCTGAGTGGCGCAAAATACAGAACGCTTTGTTGTTGAAAATGGGAACAAGCTAGAGACCCAAAAGTAAACCGGTGCAGTGTTTTCTTTATCTTCTGTTCAGTGTATCGTAGCTGTGCATGCAACAGAATTTTAGCTTCCTTTTTTTTTTAAAATTATTTTTCTATTAATAAAATGCTCCTGGAACCCATAGTTTAGCTTTCCACGCCAGAACCCTTTGTGCTCCGTTCAACCAGGAGAGTTTCAACCTCACCTAAGCCTTCATCTCTCTATGAACTGGACTTCTGGGATCTTGGATTCCCATAATTTCTCCTCCCATTCTGCACACCTATTGTGTTATGGGAGATGACTCAATGACTGATAGAAAATGAACTGAATGACCTTCACCCCCCCTCCCCTCCTGGAATCCTCAAACCATAGCATAAGCTGTAGTTTTTCCACTTCCTCTGTCTCCATGTTTGCAGGTGACCGGTTGAGCGCCATACTGAATTCCATTCAGTCTGGGCCCTTCCTCTCAGCAGCTCCCTCCTCCTCCGTATTTGAGCAAGCTGCCCAACCTCCCTCCTCCTCTTCCCTTGTCCACAGCCCATTTGTGTTTGGACAATCCCCCTCCCAACTGTCTCAGCCACAACCACAGCTTCTGAGTAAGTCTGTCCTGCTTTCTGACAGCGCTTGCTTGCACAGGTGTTGATCCTCTTCCTCATAACTTTTTGTTTTCTGTTCATTTTATTTTATGGATTTCCTGGAGAGGGTGGGAGCGATGTGTGACACATAACGGTGCAGTTATGTTCTAATATCCCCAGCAAGCAAACATGTCTACTATACAGTGTTTAAATCTTGTTGGTAACAAAAGGTGACATTGCTTATGAAATGTATGCATTCACATGCATAGTCACTCGTTTTCCATAACAAGATTTCAAACTAATACTAGACTTTAATGTCTTGGATATTTTTGCCATGCGTTTAAGTAATAGGCTTAGTTTTTTTAAATTTTTTGCTTGCTCTGCTTGCTCTTTTGTTTAGTGTGCCTTTTGCCCTCTTCTTCATCTTTATTCATTGCTGCTTTAACTTTAGATCTGCATCTTCCATCTCTGATTAACACCTTGTTTCATTTCCGCCTCTGCCAGCCCAAGGCTTTACTGCAAATATAAACAACAGTGGTCTGAATAGTTGTTTGTTTAAGGTGGCAAATAACCGTTTATGTCTAGAATAACCTGCCAAAGCAGTACAGTTTCACATAAGTCATTAACTAATGGTATAACTTAAATGTTGAGTTTTTAACTTCAGCCGGATAATTCCGGTAAAAAAAGCAGCAGGATCCAAAATATCAAATGTCTGTGACTCTTTGAGGCCGTATAGCACTCTTTCTCCCTGTCTGTCTTTCCTTCTGCATTGCTAGTTTCTGTCCACTTTGTTTTTTTACCTGGTTATCCATTTCTAACGGAGCCCTGAAGGTGTCATGGTGAAAAAAACACATTTTATTTTTTTAATATTAATTAATTTTTATATATTAGCTATTGGAGATGTGTAGAGCTTTAGCTGCTAAAAAATAAAATGGTGGTGTAGTAAAGTGTTGTAAACTTGCTGATGATACTCGTAGTGTTCATTAAAGTAAGACTCAGCTTCTGCACCACATAATAAATATTTTTTTTTTTCAACATCTACCGAAGGTGGTTGCTGTTCTCTAGAAGGAGGGAGGAAGCACAAATTACTAAAATGTGTGCTCACACTTTTTCTCCATGACTCTTACAGGGTCTTCTTCTATAAGTGTTTCTTTCTTCATGTTTGTCAGTCTTTTAACGTGTTGTCCTTTTCCCTTTTTCTATATCACCTTCTTGACTATTTGAGCCCACTGCCTCTATGTGCTTTCTTTCTTTCTTTCTTTCTTCCTTTCTCTCTGTGATGGCCTCCTTGCATTCCATGTCTCGTTGGTTTACCTGCTTCACTGTTTTCCGCTGTAGATGGTTCATCACGCAGCCTTGCTTCTCGCGAGCGTGTGCACAAAAGCAGTGTGTCCGTGGCTGGGCATGGTACTGCTCTCTCATCTCTCGCTCTAAGGCAAAAGGGTGGGTAATTATCACAGCATGCATGCCTCCCTCAGACTGAACAGAGGGTGGGTAGGAACTCACAGTCCTCTCTGGAGTTGTTTGGAAAAACGACTTGTGCTAGTGCTAACTTCCAAAATTGTCCGTAAATATGTGTCTAAATAAATTGTTATACCGAAAAGAAAACACTGGAATTAGCACATATTGGTTTGTCACATAGGATTTTAAATTTGGTTAGCTACTACATTAGTTGCTTGGTTTCTGATCAGTGGCAAGGAAACAGTATTTGTAGGACTAGTCCCAGGACTGGGCTGGAATCCATTTTTCATCAGCACTTCCATATCCATTAGCAATTCTCATACATATCAAAATTTTAACACCTAGTGAATCACCTTGCTCTCCAAGTAAAAGACAATATTTCACTCACTGTTGTTTGCTTTACCAGGTATAACATCGTTCACCTTTGGTACTTTAATTATCTTTCTGCCTTTTCATTTCATTTTACCGTATCTTTTCTTGCATTACATTTTTGCTTTTCACACAGATTTTAGAGTTAGAGTAACTCTCTTACCGCTGACGATGCCTTGTTTTGTGGTGTAACTGTGTTTGAATTATTAATGTCCAGGTGAACGAGGGAACCTGATGCCCGGCGCGCGGCCCATGTCCCCAGGCTCCAAACACCGTCAAGAGAACCGCTCACCCAAACAGGAGAGTCGGGGAAGCCGCTCATCTGAACAGAGCAGGGCCAAGACGAGCGAGGGCGGACTCTCGGCTAGCGAGGCCCTCATCCTGCGCTCGGACACGGCCAAACTGAGGTCTGACTCTCACAGCCGCTCCCACTCGCCCAACCACAACACTCTGCAGGCTCTAAAGGCAGACGGTAGAACCTCAGGAAATCGGGCTGAGTCGCCAAACCCTGGCTCTCGCTCCTCCTCCCCCAAACAAAAAGGTGTATCCTCTTCGGGTAGGTCTAGTCCCTCCAGCACCTCTTCCCAGCACTCCTCATCAGCCCACCATGACAAGAACCTCCCACAGAAAGTTAGCCCTTCCTCCAAAGCCCGACTGGATCCTCCCAGAGAGAGATCCAAATCAGACTCATACACTCTGGATCCAGACACACTCAGAAAGAAGAAAGTTCCCCTTACAGAGCCACTAAGGGGCAGATCTACCTCCCCTAAACCTAAACTGTCTCCTAAAGATCCAAATAAGGAAGTGACAAGTAACGCAGAGAACCGTGTTCCTTCTCCACATGTGACCCAAGAGAACCTCCATAGCGAAGTGGTGGAAGTCTGCACCTCCAGCGCTCTCCTCTCCAATGATGAAGTCAACGATGAGAACGGCGAAGTCCGAAATGCCGAAGAGGGCTCATGTAAGGTGCACTTCAGCATCGGCAAAGCCCCTGTCAAAGAGGAGCTAGAGAGCCGCTCTTCACCCAAAGTCAGCCGCAAAGCCTCCAGTCGGCACACGCGTCCTAAGAAGGACAAATCTGGGCCTCTGTTTAAAGGTGAGAGCACATCAAGGGTTGCAGAGCCTGCTAAACAGGCCATGTCACCCTCCGTGGCTGAATGTGCCCGCGCAGTCTTCGCAGCATTCCTGTGGCACGAGGGCATCGTCCACGACGCCATGGCCTGCTCGTCGTTCCTCAAGTTCAACCCAGACTTAACCAAAGAGCACGCCCCCATTCGCAACTCCCTGGGAGGACAGGGTGCTGAGGAGAAAGAGAGCAAGTTGAAAAACCGCCACTCCTTAGAGATTTCCTCTGCACTTAACATGTTTAACATTGCCCCACATGGCCCGGACATCTCCAAAATGGGCAGCATCAACAAAAACAAGGTGTTGTCTATGCTGAAGGAGCCTCCGCTGCCGGAGAAGTGTGAGGACGGAAAAGGAGAGGCCGTTTCCTATGAGATGACCTCTCACCCCACTATGAGAGCAAAGTCAATCCTACCCTTGACATTGCAGCATTTAGTAGCATTCTGGGAAGACATTTCAATGGCCACTATCAAGGCAGCAACTCAGAACATGATCTTCCCCAGTCCAGGGTCGAGCGCCATCTTAAAGAAGAAGGAGCACGAGAAAGACAGCAAAAAGGCAAAGAAGGAGAAGAAGAAAAGGGACAAGACAGAGGTGCGTCCGAGAGGGAATCTGTTCGGAGAGATGGCACAACTTGCCATGGGCGGACCAGAGAAAGACACTATCTGTGAGCTGTGCGGAGAATCTCACCCTTACCCTGTCACCTACCATATGAGACAGGCTCACCCAGGTAGGCATACAGAAATCCTTTAGTATGCTTTACACGATGCTTTTAAAATGACACGCTGCAAACCTGCTCTGTTTCCTGATCATCCTTTCTTTCTATTTCCATGGCAGGCTGTGGTCGCTATGCGGGGGGCCAGGGCTACAACAGTATTGGACACTTTTGTGGTGGTTGGGCTGGAAATTGTGGTGATGGGGGCATAGGAGGCAGCACCTGGTACCTGGTGTGTGATCGTTGCCGGGAAAAATACCTAAGAGAGAAACAGACAGCTGCCAGGGAAAAGGTTCAGTATTTAGATATTTGTTCCACTTCCATTAAAGAACAGTCTCTCACATCATACTGACTTCATAGATTACTTGAAACAAACCCATTCTTCATGTCTTTTTTTAAACCAGGTGAAGCAATCAAGAAAGAAGCCTCTGCAGGTGAAGACCCCGAGGGCGCTGCCCACTATGGAGGCCCACCAGGTGATCCGGGCCAACGCGTTATTCCTACTGTCCCTCAGCAGTGCAGCTGAGCCCAGCATGCTGTGCCACCACCCTCCCAGGCCCCTCCACTCCCATCTGCTTCCCAGCCTAAAGGAGGGTGTGTCGGAAGAACTCCCCAATAAAATGGGCTGCCTCTACCTGCAGACCCTAGCTAGGTAGCTACAAACTCAGTTAATATCAGCTTTTATAGAGAAACAGTAATATGTTTTCATCATGATTTGAGCCCCTCTCACTTTCCCTTTCATCCCTCAGGCAACACACTGAGAACTTTGGCTCCTACCAAGATGAAAACCTCTTCCAGGATGAGATGAGGTATTTGCGCTCAACATCTGTGCCTGCGCCCTACATCTCAGTCACACCTGACGCCTGCCCCAATGTGTTTGAGGAGCCAGAGAGCAACATGAAATCAATGCCTCCAAGGTAAACACACGTTGTCATACTGAATCTTTAATAACTTCCCATCAGTGTATTTACATCAGGGCTGACAGCAGTGTATCTTTTATTTATACGCAAATTATTTTTTTGAGTTACTGGTTGTATTTTCCCACAAAAGGTTCATAGCAGACCATCATGTGGATATGCACGCTCCAGTTTCTTTTATAGAGCTTATTAAGTTGCTTTTGTCTAGCAGGATGAAGTTAACCATTAAAATGCTGTTTGAAAATGAAAACATCTGTTCGCATCTGTAGCAAACATGCATTTTCAACAGGAAAACATACTTAAATTTGTGCTATATTGAACGCAGTATTATTTCTTAAACGATATTTTTAACTGGCGGGTATTTATTGTCTTTCAGTCTCGAGACCAGTCCAATCACAGACAGCGACACTGCTAAGCGGACGGTGTTTCAAAGGTCTTACTCTGTCGTAGCATCTGAGTATGACAAGCAACACTCGCCCTCTCCAGCCCGGGTCAAGGCTGTGCCCAGACGCAGGGTTCACAGCGGTGATGCAGGTAATTGCATATAATCTGTTATCATCAATTAGTGAGACTTCTGGAAAGAGTTACTGCAAAATTTGAGACATTAATCGGCTCTGCCTTCCTTATAGAAGTTGGCTCTTCGCTGTTGCGCCATCCGTCTCCTGAGCTGTCTCGACTGATCTCAGCCCACGGCTCCCTCAGCAAGGGGGAGAGGAACTTCCAGTGGCCTGTCCTGGCTTTTGTCATCCAGCACCACGACCTTGAGGGCCTGGAAGTTGCCATGAGGCATGCACTGAGGAAATCTGCCTGCAGGGTGTTTGCCATGGAGGTACAGCTGTTTGGACTGCAATGTGTCTGAGTCTCATTGTGTCTTGGCTTTATAAGCTAAAGCTGTATGCTAAAACTTGTGTATAGGTTCTGTTTACTCATGTAAATTTACTTATGTCCCTGTCAGGCATTCAACTGGCTGCTGTGCAACGTGATCCAGACCACCTCTCTGCACGACATTCTGTGGCATTTTGTAGCATCTCTTACCCCTTCACCATTTGAACCTGAGGATGAAGAAGAAGATGAAAACAAGGGGAACAAAGAAATAGTAGAACAGGTAACAAGTGGTTTTGTTTCTGCTTCATATAGATTTACTTCTCTAGTTTGTGTTTTCTAATTATGAGTATTTCCACACAGGAAAGAGACCTTGGCGTTTGCGAACACCCCCTGTCAGACATTGTTATTGCTGGGGAAGCAGCTCATCCTCTCCCCCACACCTTCCACCGCCTCCTTCAGACCATCTCGGACCTCATGATGTCACTTCCGAGTGGCAGCTCACTACAGCAGATGGCACTGAGGTACAGTTTTTGGTTGTTTACTATCAACAAAGTGCTACATCTGTCTAACTGTCTTACGTTTACTTGCAAAGTTCTACTTTTTATGCACAGTTCATGATCGTGACTCATTCTTTTAGGTGCTGGAGTCTCAAGTTCAAGCAGTCTGACCACCAGTTCCTCCACCAGAGCAACGTTTTCCATCACATCAACAATATCTTGTCCAAGTCAGATGATGGCGACAGTGAGGAGAGCTTCAACATCAGTGTGCAGTCTGGCTACGAAGCAATGAGCCAGGCAAGAGCGATTTAACTGTATTCACCGGACCTGACCTCTGTTAGTCGACACAGCTCACACTTTATTGTTACATCATCTGCTTTGCAGGATCTCTGCCTGGTTACCTGTCTGAAGGACCTGACCAGTGTAGTAGACATGAAGACGTCCAGTCGTCCTGCCATGATCGGCAGCCTGACAGATGGCTCCACGGAGACCTTCTGGGAATCTGGAGATGAGGACAAGAACAAAACCAAAAGCATCACCATCAGCTGTGTGAAAGGCATAAACGCCTCCAAAGTGTCTGTGCACGTGGACAACTCCAGAGACATTGGGGTAAGGAGAGAGTGGGAGATAAGGCTTATTTGTTAAAATGTCAAAATGTATGTAAAAATTAACATTTTAGTGGAATTGATTAATTTTTTCCCCCTTTCGTACAGAACAAAGTCACATCAGTGACATTCCTCTGTGGAAAGGCAATAGATGATCTCTGCAGAATCAAACAGGTATGGCTCATTTAATTTGCTTCAAAATGAATGAATAAATGCCATTTTTAAATACAAAACAGGTTGTCTCCCTAGTGTAATGTTTCTGCTGTGCTATATATAGTCATTGTTTACTTCCTTCTTTTTTTAAACAAGTGATATAGAACGAAAAAGCCAATAAATTAGTGGGGTTGTTTTTTTATGATTTTCATTCACATTTGCCAGAGCTCTTCAGAATCAGCTTTAATGGCCAAGTATGTACACATACAAGAAATTTGACTCTGGCAACTTTTCTCTCTAGTACAGAAACAACTTAAATAAGTGAAATAAAAATAAAGTCTCAATCTGTACACATAAAATATAGAATAAGTGTAGATATATACACAAAACCAGGGTTTTGTACAGTGAGTATATACAATAGTGCAGAGTTATTGTTTAATGTTCATGTGGATGGTCTCACACTCTGTGACTGCTCCGAGTTCAACAGAGCAACAGCCCGGGGGAAGAAACTATCCTCTGTGATGGGTGGTTTTGGCGTACAGTGCTCTGTAACGCCGGCCTGAGGGGAGGAGTCTAAATAGGTTGTGACCAGGGTGTGAAGGGTCTGTGGAGAGAAGTAGTAATCCTATGTCTTTCCATCACAGGTTGACCTCGACTCGCGTCACATGGGCTGGGTGACGAGTGAGCTTCCCGGAGGGGATCATCATGTGATCAAGGTGGAGCTGAAAGGTCCTGAAAACACCCTGAGGGTGCGTCAGGTGAAGGTCCTTGGTTGGAAAGAGGGCGAGAGCATCAAGATTCCTGGACAAATTTCAGCCAGCATGGCCCAGCAGAAGAACTGTGAAGCTGAGACTCTAAGGGTTTTCCGCCTGATCACGTCACAGGTATGTCGTACTTCTTCATCCTTATACTGTTTGGTTGCAGATATGGCATTTAAGCCCAAATAGCTGTTGTCTCTTTGTTGTTAATACTTTTCTGTGCATATTTAGGTTTTTGGAAAACTAATCTGTGGAGATGCCGAGCCAACTCCAGAGCAAGAGGAGAAAAACCTGCTCTCATCACCAGAGGGAGAAGACAAGGTCTGCACTCCAATAATTTCTCTACCTGGATTCTATATTGTGACCTTGAACCTAATGTTTTAAACATTTTCATTTTGCATTTCCTTGATTAGGTACCATCTGATGCAGACCTTAAAGAGCACATGGTGGGGATCATTTTCAGCAGGAGCAAACTGACCAATCTGCAGAAACAGGTAAATACCTGCTCTTAAACCATTCAGCATTAACCTCCAAGATCAGCTCAGAGTAAAATAATATACGTCTGGTATCAAACCTAATGGGTGTGCTCCCATTCCCAGGTGTGCGCACACATCGTCCAGGCTATCCGTATGGAAGCCACACGTGTGAGGGAGGAGTGGGAACACGCAATCTCTAGCAAAGAGAACGCCAACTCTCAGCCCAGCGACGATGATGCCTCCTCTGACGCCTACTGCTTTGAGCTCCTCTCCATGGTCCTGGCTCTGAGTGGCTCCAACGTCGGCCGCCAGTACCTCGCTCAGCAGCTCACGCTCATGCAAGACCTGTTTTCCTTGCTGCACACAGCTTCCCCTCGAGTACAGAGACAGGTGGGAGAACACATAAATACACAGTTTAGTGTTAGTAGTACACAGTGGAGCTTTCCTATTAAGAATCTAATTCATGGTTAAATTAGAAATGCCCTGTTGTTATCCATGCTAAATGCATTTCCATTCTCATTACATCACCGTCACTTCATCCGAATTCTTCCTACATTTTTGGGTCCATTGTCATATTTCTTGCTGTATTACCCCCACCAGCTGGCAGTCAGTGTAACAGCATGAGCCTGGCAGGAGGAATGTGCATCATGAGCACATAGAAATAAAATGAAAACCCACATTCAAAACATGCTGTGCTGCTCTGATTTGATGTTTGAGTTACACCTACAATTAATTAGTAGTTTAGAATTGGTAACTTTCAAATAGAGGTGTTTTTCTGTGTGTACAATTCCACTTCTGGTACTAAAAAAAAAGTATAATCTGATCTAACCTCCTCTCAGGTGACATCATTGCTGAGACGAGTCCTACCAGAGGTGACGCCTGTGCGTCTCGCCAGCATCATTGGGGTGAAAGCTCTGCCGCCAGCGGACATCAGTGACATCATTCACTCCACGGAGAAGGGTGACTGGAACAAACTCGGCATACTTGACATGTTCCTGGGCTGCATCGCAAAAGCCCTCACCGTGCAGCTGAAAGCCAAAGGCACCACCATCTCTGGCACAGCAGGCATGGCTGCAGGCAAAGGGGTCACCACTGTTACACTGCCCATGATCTTCAACTCCAGGTAAGTTGGTTTCTCAACTAGAGTTACTGTAACATATTTTTTAGTCAGATATGGAAACTTGCATGTTATTTTATGCCGGTTGCACCTTCCTTTATTCTCAGCTACATCCGCAGAGGGGAGAGCCACTGGTGGATGAAAGGTTCCACTCCTCCGCAGATTGCAGAGATCATCATAAAGCTGGTTAAAGACATGGCAGCCGTAAGTTTTTTAGCAATTCCTCCTTTTAACTCTGATGAAACGTGGTCAAAGAGGTCATGTGTTGCACAGAGAAAAGTGCCTCTAACAGAGTTATGTGCTGTTTTTAGGGTCATCTTTCAGATGCTTGGTCCAGAGTCACCAAAAACGCTATCGCTGAGACCATCATAGCCCTAACCAAAATGGAGGAGGAGCATCGGTCTCCTGTACGCTGTATCGCAACAACAAGGGTATGAAAATGTTTTCATGGAGAACATATCCTTGTCTAGAAATACTGCACTTATTATAATGCATTATTTCCTTTTCTTTGTCTCTTAGCTGTGGCTGGCCTTGGCATCACTGTGTGTGCTGGACCAGGATCACGTAGACAGGCTGTCGTCTGGTCGCTGGATGGGCAAAGACGGACAGCAGAAGCAGATGGTGAGAATTAAACGTTCACGGAGCTGTTTATGTATGAAACTGACAAACGGATCATCAGCGGAATAATTGCGCTTCTGTTCACAGCCCATGTGTGACAACCACGATGATGGTGAGACAGCAGCCATCATCTTGTGTAACATGTGTGGGAACCTTTGCACCGACTGTGATCGCTTCCTCCACCTGCACCGACGCACGCGCTCTCACCAGAGACAGGTTCGTTGGAGCCGTTTGCTTCCGCCCAGTAACATGAGGAAGATTGAGCTGACGTTTAATCTTATTGTTCAGCAGAAAACATGTCACCGAATTGTGCCATATTTGCAGCCCATACTCTAATTAGTCGGTCTTATTTTCATCCGTGCTTCAGGTGTTCAAGGAGGAAGAGGAGGCCATAAAGGTGGATCTCCATGAAGGCTGTGGCAGGACCAAGCTCTTCTGGCTCATGGCTCTGGCTGACTCAAAGACTATGAAGGCCATGGTGGAGTTCAGAGAGCACACAGGTAACGTGCCAAAGATTGGTTTGTTTTGTTTAGCAGCATTGCTCATTGTCATAAAATTAAACAGGTTTACACACAAGAGGAGACGAGCAGCGATGTGGTGACTACAGACCAAGGAATGTTAATGAAATTCAGCGAGTGTCAGCGATGACACTTGATGCAGTCACAGATTTTCCAAGGCGTTTACTACAAGAAGCCACTTGAGTTACCACCAAATGGTGATAGCAAGCTTGAAGTGTAGGGTTGATCCAGCGACGTTGATGGCAAGAAGAGCTAGGTTCCTTTATACACTAGTAATAACTCACATATGAAATATATGGGGAGGGATATATATACAAGAGCATTATATGGGCAACCAGAGTCTGTAACATCCACTAATGACCAGCTGTCAGCTACAAAGCGATGGCCAACAAGCAAATTGCTTTATCTGTGTATTCCTCCAGCGCATGTATCCATGTTCTGATCAGCCCAATATCTTTGCAGGTAAACCAGCATCCAGCAGCTCTGACGCTTGCAGGTTCTGTGGTACAAGAAATGGGACTGAGCTGTCTGCAGTGGGTAGCGTCTGCTCGGACCCAGACTGTCAGGTACGGAACATAAACAACAAGGAGTGTATGGAGTTCATTAAAATTACGACCAGTTCGTTCCTTTTCTTTTTAAAGTTACTTTTATAATTACTTTATTCCTTTGAAAGTTTGGGAATCTTTCTTAAGTGTCTTGTCCACGCACTTCAGAAAGCTATATAAGTGGCCACACGACAGAAACAACATTTCATATTAAGCAATGAAGGTTTTGTTCACATTGTTTCCCAGGAATACGCTAAACTGGCCTGCAGTAAGACTCATCCCTGCGGACACCCCTGTGGAGGAGTCAAGAATGAGGACTCCTGCCTTCCGTGTCTGCATGGCTGCGACAAGAATACTGGTTGTCTGAAACAGGATGCAGATGACATGTGCATGATCTGCTTCACGGAAGCCCTCTCTGCCGCGCCTGCAGTACAGGTAGCCCTAAGCGTCTGTCAAAAAATTCCACCTCTGGATTTAAATCTGTTCCCCTGTCATGTTTTAATTGCTCTGATCTGTTTCCAGCTGGACTGCACTCACGTGTTTCACCTTCAGTGCACCCGCCGTGTTCTTGAAAATCGCTGGCTCGGGCCCCGAATAACATTTGGGTTCATGTTGTGTCCTATTTGCAAGGTACGATGTTACTTGAGCCTCTCTGACTTGCAGGATTAAGCCAGTGACAAAGATGTTAAAAACTGTTCCCACCACGCCTCAAAGGTGTTTGAGTCAGTCAACGCTTTGTTGAAAAAGCTCTGCGTTCCGCCCAGCTTTGCTCGCATACTGTGATTGCTTTGTTCGTTGTTATCTCTGCTATACATACAGCAACCTCAACAGAAATAACTCCATAAACATGGGCTGGTTTGTTTGTTTTGTTGTTTTCAGAACAAAATCAATCACTCGGTGATCAAGGATCTACTGGACCCCATTAAGGAGCTCTATGAGGATGTGAGGAGGAAGGCTCTAATGAGACTGGAGTATGAGGGACTGCACAAGAGCGAGGCAATAACAACGCCAGGGGCACGCTTTCACAATGACCCTGCAGGCTTTGCCATGAACAGATACGCATACTATGTCTGCTACAAGTGCAAGAAGGTAGATTAAACACGGACGACATTTTATTCACAATGTTCTGTAGGCTAGAATATCAATCAATGTTCCTGTTTGCAGGCCTATTTTGGGGGAGAGGCTCGCTGCGACGCAGAGGCTGGACAGGGAGATGACTACGACCCTAGTGAGCTGATCTGTGGAGCGTGCTCAGATGTCTCTAGGGCTCAGGTGGGTAGATGATACGTGCGAGGATCCTGTAAACCTCACTAATGAACGAGAAATGTTTCCTAAAGTATCACTCTATTTATTTAAAATGGAAAAACTCATCAAGCAAAAATATAATCTCCTGTATCACATGTGGTCTTTCATCAGATGTGCTCCAAGCATGGCACAGACTTCCTTGAGTATAAATGCCGGTACTGCTGCTCTGTTGCCGTGTTCTTCTGCTTTGGAACGACACACTTCTGTAACGCCTGCCATGATGACTTCCAGAGGATGACCAGTGTCCCCAAAGAGGAACTACCCCACTGTCCTGCAGGTACGACTCTATTGATTGTACTCTTTCTGGAAATTTAAATCACTCTGGTTTAGGGACTGTATGAAAATGATTAGCGTAGGTATGATAGGAAAAAACAAAGCTTATTTCTGTCCCTGTGCTTTGTAGAAATAATACATTTATGGTAAAATGTCAGACTAAGGAGAATTAATGGTAATGTATGATTTTCTCCTTTCTGCCACAGGACCCAAAGGCAAGCAGCTGGAGGGCACCGAATGCCCCTTGCACGTGGTCCACCCTCCAACAGGGGAAGAGTTCGCTCTGGGCTGTGGGGTGTGTAGGAACGCCCACACCTTCTAAACAACCCGAGACTTTAACTGAAAACCAGTTTGTCTACTGTGATTTCTGGCGGCTGCTGCTGAATCTCAGCCGTGAAGCTTGGCTCTGCCCTTGTCAAGTCTCCTGGATGCAGGACGGGCTTTCTGCTCTCCGCCAAGAGTCCTCAGGTCTGCTCTTTTACCAACATCAGTATCCAGGCTCCGCCGCGAGCACTGAGCCGTGGCTCGTTTCGGATTCAGAGTAACCTGAATGGAAAAAAAAAGAACAATTTAAAAAAAATAATAATAATAAAAGAAGAAAAAAATAACTTGTGACGTGTTTGCATGCGGCCGTTGTATTCCCTCGGCTTCTATAGACGTTGCACACCTCCCGATCACTGAAGTGTACAAGATTAAAAATTGAGTATGGGATAAATTTGCTTAAAGACGAGTGAGGATAAGCGTGGGTTAAAAAACAAAAAAACAAAACAAAACAAAAGAAAAAACAGACCAGGCCGTATTTCCAGCTTCCTAATATAAATTTAAAATATTGTTGTATGTAAACTTTTTTCGTAATCTTGTACAGTATTCTCCACTGTCAAGTGCATCATGGGTTGACGGACAAAAAAAAAAGAATAAAAAGATGAGCTGGTGGATAAGACTGTTAAGAATATTATGTTTGGGAGGAAAATAGTGTACGATTTATCTAATCTTGTATATAATGATACTATTCAAAATAGCTGTATTCCGAAGTTGCTACTCTTCACTTCAGTTTTGTTTGATATTCTGGGTTATGTTTTGAGCCAGAACTTTTAATGAAGTGCAATACTGGGTGTGCCTCCTATTTTGCAGCTGTTTAACCTATGGAATGTATGTCAATAAACCACTGTACATTTTTATACAGTAGACAGTCGTAATTCCCCCTCTTCTAAATGTCAGATCTCCTCTGTTGTCTGGAAATGAGAAGGAGGAGCCCTGGCGCCTGCAGTGAATGACGGTGGATGTAAATCCTGTTCGCAGCTCTGTTCAAATAAAAGCACCAAATCCTACAGTGAAACAAAACGAACAATACACCTCACAACGAGACCGATTACAGCTGAACGATTCTGGGGGCCAGTCTTCACACCAAATAAAAATTGTGCACCTGTAATGCTTTTCCCTAGTAGGAGGCAAAGGGGTTGGGAGGGAGG
>JASGAT010379191.1:0-14722 GCA_030220025.1 Chelon auratus
AACAACAACAACAACGACGAATTACATCTCTGGACGCTGTCACTACATCGTCTCCGTGTTTATCTGGGACACTTGAGCCACTGCTTGTGTTTCCTATCAGTACTGTGCAGAAAGTTCATCTCCCTCTGGTGACACAGAAGAGTCCTGTTACCGCACCTATGACCGCTCAGTCACTGGTGCTTAATATTTAACCAGCGTGGGTATTTTACTTGGTCATGGCTCTGCTCTAAAGGCTTTAGTTACCTCAGGATTAGTAGAATAGGAGAGAGAGAGAGCGGGAGGGTCAATTTCTTCCTCACACAGGAGACATCTTCCCCTTTGCCAAAAGTTAATCCTTGGCAGGGTCTTTCTGCCACAGTTGACACTTTTCAGATGATGCCTGGGCGCTAACGTAGCAGCTAAGCAGTGACTCTGGGAGGAATACGAAGGAGGCGCTGTAGCGTTTTTGAAATGTTCTTCAGCCCGAGAGATTATTTTCAAGAGAGTTTTCACCAATTAAATATAAGTTAGCGTATACACCGATCAGCCACAACATTATGACAGGAGAAGTGAATAGCACTGACCGTCTTTCGAGAATGCAATGTTCTGCTGGGAAGCTTTGGCATTCGTGTGGATGTTACTTAGCCATGTAGCACCCACCTAGACCAGACCAGGCACACCCACCCCATAGCTATGACACTCTCTGATGGCAGCAGGGATACACAAAATACATGGACACAGGGACACACAAAAACAGTTCAGGAACAACTCAAAAAAACATGAAAAACAGCACAAGGTGTTGACCTGGCCTCGAAATTCACTAGATCCCAAACTGATCAAGTATCTGTGGGATGAGCCACATATAGGACCCAAAGGCCCCCCACTAACAACAACATCCTGTTACCAGACACCACAGGACACCCTCAGAAGGACCATGTCCATTCTTTGATGAGTCCCAACAGTTTTGGAGACACCAGGGAGACCTACGCAGTATTAGGTCATAATGTTTTGCCTGATCGGTGTACTTCATAAGTAGCAGAAATAATGCATTTGAAATCCTACTTTGGTAACACTGCATAGCTAATTTCAGAAAATGTACTTAAAGCATCAAACCTAATTGTTCAGCAGACTGATCTATTTCACTGGGGTCAGCAAAGACCCCGAAAAACCTGCTGATGGAAGCAAGAGGCAGAGAGGGTGTTTATTTTATCTGATCTCACTTTCCTTGTGAGATCCGTGGTATTCAAAGAAAAAAAAAATCGAATGCTTGACTAAGCTGTGTTAGGTAATGAACACCCTGTGCTCTTTGACCTATGAAGGACTGTTTAGCGGCCTTGGCGGGCTTTATACTACCATTTTGCACAATGCCGTGTCAGCACTGGAGAATGGCAATGGAAATAATGTATTTCTTTAAACTAGTTGTCTTGGTTGGCCTCAAGCCCAGGATGCAGCAATGGTGCCCTTGCAAAGTGCTGTGGAAGAGAGGAACATTCGGGGGGGAAGAGCACTGTCATGGCTAATTTGTCGTAAAAGAAAACCTCCAGAAACGTAATTTGATAATCTGCACCCCGGAGATGAAGCCTGCCTATACTTGCCTATACTACCCTGGAGGAGCTAAGGAAGGAGGCGAAGGCATGGGAATCTGCTAGCTCTATATACTGTACGCGGCTCCTCCAAAAACCCATTAAAGTGAAATCACAGAAGCTCCTGGAGGTGAAACGGATCGGTGCATCGGTCGAGTCAAGACAAATAAACTCTGACAGTGGTGGTGTCAGGTTATGCGCAGATGTCCCTGCTAGAAAGTTAATGCAGACACATTCTTCACAGATATTTAAAGCTATCCACCGACAGAACCGTGCAGGCCCTTCTTATTGCACAGTCCAAATTTTGAAAACTTGCCATTTTCAGTGTGTAGGTCGCTGGTTTGGAGGTGGTTGTTGTTGTTTGCCGCATCAGAGAACGGTTTCAAAACTGGTTTCACGACAGGGGAGGCAAGGAAGTAGGAGTACATTATGAAAATGTTTACATTTAATGAGTTATCCTTTTACGAAAACATTTAACGATCAAAAATAAGTGCAATTTTGGGTCTCATGGTTGAGTTATGTCTGCAACTGTTACTAAAAAAGTGCAACCCCTAGTGGACAAATTAAGAACAGCAGTTGCTTTCATTGATAGCAGTTCATGTCTTCTTGCGCTTCTTGCACAGGGCTAAAAATTTGATTGTTGTTCAAATGTTTTTATGTTCAATCAATAGAGGGTCCTGCAAAAATGCTGTTTTTTTTGTTGACAATGTCTCACTCAGTCTCTTTCCTTTCATATTTACCTCGAAATGTAGGGGATTAGAAAAAGTAAAGTACATATCTGCAGTACTTAAGTGGTCATTCTGATCTGTGTATACTTACAGAGTATAATACAAAGCGTGGTTGATGATTAGTGCTCACCCGTCCATGGCACTCATTACAGCAATTTTCTGGTTGCAAAATATCCACCTGCAACAGAAGACCGGTGCTTAAGTCCTTTTCATTTTTAATAACGTGACCGTTGAGATGCTGTTACTTACAGCATACGTAATGTAGTGGAGAGGTTCCATACACATGCTACATACGGTAACCTAATGCTTGGAATAGGATGACAAATTACTGCAATACATGCTACAGACGTGATTAATGTTGCAGTAGCTGCTTGAGATTATTCTCCACTCTTCCTCTGAATCTATGTTCACGTTACGGACAGCTGCATACGGCGCTGTGCTGAGCTGAAGTTGATTCAGTGTGTCAAAGAATCACAGGTTCTCCTGTTCTGAGCCTTGACTTTGGCGACGGGAGTTTTTTTTTTACTGAATAGGCCCCGGAGAAAAGGAGGTGGAGAAGAAGGTGGGACGTACAAGGACCTCAGTCAAGATAGGATTTCTTCACCTCACGGTCATGAATAATTCACCCCAGGAGGCCGCGGCTCACCCGGAGAGAGCAACGAGACAGGAGGATGCGTCTGAAGTGACGGCAGACCTGAAGAAGAAAAGCAGAGGAGGCGAGGGAAAGAAGGTTGTCAAAGTATGGAGGAGGTGGTGAAGAGACGGCCGGTAATCTCTGCAAGGGAAAGAGGTCAGTTTGTGTGTGCAGCTGTGTGTATATGTGTGTGTGTGCATCCACATGGAGTATATTATAGCTGAACCGGTTTTGCTATGAAACCTTTCACAGGATTATACAGTCATTGCTCCATACTTGTTTAAGATTTCGACTTTGTTTAGAATTCGTTCCCAAACAAGCAGAGGAAAAACGTTAAAATGCATAACCATAGAAAATAAGTCAAAGAGCTCCATATGGAAATCATCAGAGACTACGCGAACCGGAGCCAAAGAGCTGTGGGTGTGCTATACTGCTGCTGCTGCTGCTGCTCAGAGCTGAATCTGTTGCATCATTTTCATCATCCTCCTCCTCCTCCTCTTTCTCCACCTCACCACTGTCAGGCCCGGGCCCTGGACGCTACATTCTGCCCCCTACAGTCGGATACATGAACCATGACTTCACCAAGCCCAGCAGCCCCGCGTACTCCTTCCACAGCCGCATGAGCAGCGCCAGTGAGTTGTCAAACGCCAGTGTATAAGTGTATTTGTCATGTATCGGATGCTAAGGAGGAGTTAGAGTGCGAGTTTGATGGTTTGTGGATTTTATTTTTGCTAGTGGTCTCTGTGGACTCCAGCCCAGGACCAAGGTACCACATTGATGCCAAGGTCACCCGGTTTGGCCGAATGGAGACGCCATCATACTCGATTTCCGGCAGAGGAGGGCGTGTAGGGAAAAAAGGTATGAAAGTGAAATCTGTTTTAAGCCGTTTGACCTTTTGACGTTTGGACAGGCATCTCCAACGCTACAGTGCAGGACTTTATACAAATAAATGAATGTACATTACAGTGAAGCCAGAAAAGTTCAGCAGCAGCAGGTACATCTCTGTATTTACTGCATTAATACTGTTTCCTGTGGTAGCGTACCTATGCTAGCACACCGGTAACAATTCATTTTATGTCAATTAGCAAGGATTGAAGCGACTCTGTGTACAGCAGGGCCTATTCTGGAGAAACGAAAGTCACCAATGTAACCTCGGGTTCTATGAATCTGCTGTTTCTAGTGGTTAGGGAGCATGAAAAAGAATCTAGAAAATGTACACGAAAAGTTTCTGTTGTTTCAGACAAAAGACGAAACTTGGCTTTCAGAGTACAATCTAATAAAAGAAGGCAATCAACAATGAGGACACCACTGAAAGAAGCGACTGTAAACTGTATGCATGTACAGGCACAGGACAGGAAGGACTTAGCCCGGGTGGTCAGCGCAGGGGATTGTGGGTTGTCGTCTACCAGATCTGGACTTGGTGGATGCTGCCCGAGTCCAGAAGAGGGCCAAACGTCAAAACCACAACCAACAGACTGAGAGACAGCTTCTTCCCCAGAGCTGTGAAGTCAATCACCCCTCTCCCGCAAAATAAAGGATTCACGATTCTTGATTTATCATACACAGTTGCTCTCAGTGCCGGTAGAAGGAAAAGATAAAGCAAATCTCTCCAAACTGGTTTCCATTTCTCCTCGCAGATATGCCGTCCGGGACTCCTGGACCAGGGGCCTACAGTCCAGAGAAGGCTCCTCCTCTCAATGCTCAACGCAGACCACCATCGTACACTATCGGAGCTCGAACCAGATACCGCTCCGTGGACGCGGTACCGGCACCCAACAGGTGAAGGCAGGAGGACAGACACAGTCAACAGTGAACTGATCGTACTAACAAGTTCAGTGTAACTTATTAGACTGAAAAAGAGAAATTTAACAGAATGAAAAGCATGGAGACAATAGTTTTCAGGATAGAGTTAGCCTAGTCAACCTAGTCAATCTTGGTTACAATTGATAAAGCGTTTTTGTTTGGTTTAAAACAGAAAAAACAGTACTATGAGCGATGTTAAAGCCCTTACCCTCACTCCTCCTTAACCAAACTGCTTTTATTGCCTAAATTTAACACTGACAAATGTATTTTCCTGATTGTAAAGAGGACTAAATGGGCTGGGGACTGTGAGCCAAGTCTGAACATTTTGGAAAGCTATGAATAATACATGGAATATGGGGGCGAGTATTTCCTGTCAAACCTAACCATTGCTCTCTTCAATCTACCAGCTACTGTCTTCCCAGTCTGCTGGGCTGTCAGATTCCTCACAAACCCTCCAGCGCCAGCTTCAGCTTGTCAGGCAGGATGAAGGTGGGAGCTCCCTCTGAAGACCTCGCCATGAGTCCCGGACCGGGAAGGTACAACAGCACCAACCCAGACATTTACCGCCAGCGCCAGCCCTCCTTCTCCATGCAGCAACGAACTAAGAGGCCCAATTATTCCTCGGCTGTTCCCGGGCCGGGCACGTACAGCCCGGAAAAGTTTCACGTGCACCTTCCCAAACCACCATCCTTCACACTGGGTGTCAGACACTCTGAGTTTGTGACACCGCTTATTGTGGATGTAACTGACTGAATACTGTGGATTTACATGCGACCCTAACCCTAACCCCTAACCCCTAACCCTATTTTTCAATGATCAGTTCTTCCAAAGTTGAAAAGATTCAGCAAACACAAACAACAGAATTATAAAAGTACAAAAACCCCATTTTAATTTATATTGGCATCGTACAACAAATATCCACACATTCCTTTATAAATAGAATAAAAATAGAATAAAATCAGTCGTTTTCACTTGCATTGTTTGTGCAGTATTCACTTCGCTTCTAGCTTAACAGGAGATGGGTAAATAAAACATCAGAGCGTCCCTACGGGTGGGTTCTCGGTACTGTGAAATTTACAGGTAAGCTCCAGTCGCTCCGCTCGCCCAGACCCAGCAGCTCCTCTGCGAACACCTGGAACTGGTAGGGCCTCCCTGTGGTCAGCCCCCTCAGCTCAATCCTGGTGTTCTCAAATGGACCCAGCTGGAGGAGAAAAAACGGATCACAAGAACAAATAAATACAGATATCAGCTCCAGAGAGGGCAAATATTTTAATGATTCCGTTAAAAAATGTTGGTTCTCGTTACTGACGCTTTCAAACAAGCTCTAAAATTATACCAAGCAATTTCCCTTGTTGATGAATAAACCCTGCCTAAGCCTAAATCATCTAATGCTTCAACCAATTAATTAAAAACGTTACAAACTGCGCAGCAGAAAACTGAAGAATTCCTCAGATGACGGGAATTCCTGTTGCTTCACGAAACATTTCTGATTTTGCCCGAATGTCTTGGGTAATTATTTTGAATTTCCAGAATACTGCTCTCGCAAACATTTGTGTTTTGATGACGGTTGTTCTTACATTGACCGACTTTGGGGTGCCCCTGTGTTCCCACTTGTAGACAATGTGGTATTTTAGGGGGAGGATGTTCAGGTTGGTCCAAGTAGGGGGAGGGGACCATTCTACCAACAGCTTTCTGGCCCCGTGTGGGGAAACCCGGAGGTCTACAGGAGGATCTGGTTTCACTGCAAAGACACAGACAACAAGAATTGTTAGGTAAAAGCATACATGGCTATTCTTAGTTTGGATTATGCCCTAATTTTACTTCTCACCTATATCCTCCAGCATGAAGCTTGTCAGATGGGAGCTGCTTCCACCGGAGTGAACGGCTGTGATGTTGATGATGTAGTCAGTGAAAAGTTTCAAGTTGGGCAGGTGGCAGCGCCAGAGCTGGAACACAAATACAGAAAAATATATTACTACGAATTCAGCACATGCAGGATAACATTAATCAGTAAAAAACAAAACAAAACAACAACTACAGATGACTCCAAATCATTTAGGACGCAAACAATGGCACATATGTGTGTGTAATGTCTCCAGCACAGACATAAATTTGCCGTTTTAGCTTAATCATAAAAATAAAAACCCACTTTTTGAGCTGTTGAATGTGGGGCATCATATTTTGGCAACTATTTCCTTTCCGTTAATCAGATAATTTGCTAATTTTTGCAGACTGACTTTATTTATTAAAATAAAGTAAATTACTGTGTAATAGTAAAGCATACAATAAAATAAAGATACGTGAAGATGAGGACTTTTAGAGCATATACTCAACATTAGGGGAACTTCCCACTGTGGTCATCATATGTAACCAGACTAATCTCCAGACGCAATACCACTTATTTCTCACATTTTTTTTTCTCAGGCGCTCGGACTAGGTCGAAACCTAACTGCAGCCCGTTACATTTACATGAAGAGGGACTTCCTAAAACTGGATGCTGGAGTTTTTATAAACAATATAAACGAGTGATGCTTTCTTGGTTTCATTTAGGCTAGAATCAGAAGGAGTGCACTGTGGAAACCCCCACCCCACCCACCCCCCCTCCGCGATGCGCATCTGCAACGTCAACAAATCTGCACCTGATCAGAGGATGATTCTCGTGCCGGGGATGATGGCAATGAAGAGCCAGGTGGGATGAGATGGCATTCTTGGGTGCTTTCCTGCTTGTTTCTCTCACTGATAAGGGGCACACAATCACGTTTGTTTAACTTTTCTATTAACTTCAAATTGAGCCTTTAAAGGGGTCAAAGGTGAGAGGTTTACCTGTAGGTGGCGACGTAGTGTGTTGGAGGGGAGGGGGATGGCTCAGGCCACGAGCAAACGGTCACTTCTGGGTAGCTCGAGCACTGGCAGTGCACTGTGGGAATGGACGGAGCATCTGGTGGGAGAAACTACATTTAGTGATTTGCAGAAAAAAAAAAAAACATTTGTATATGAATACATAAAAAATGTGATTTAATATTAAAATCCTTACTTTTTGTTTCACTTAAAATCAGAGAAATCTTAAATAAAAATCTAATTTTAGTGCTAGATAGACTAGAATATAATATAGTAATTAGTGTCTATATGGAATCAAAGAAAGATTAAAAAAACACAATGACTGGACAGGAGTAATAGTTTTTATGACCAAACAGAAAAAAAAAGCTGAATATAAAGTATTTTAGTCAATTTTCACTTAAAAGTTTTAATAGCACACACAGCATATTGCAAGCATGTATCAGCTGAGACCGGTACTCACTCCCTGATATTCCAGTAGCCCTCAGCAGCTCCAGCGCTTGACTTCCATGAACACACACGAGCAGTATAACGCTACCAAACAGTGCAGCCATCAGTGCTCCAGGGGGGGAAGGAATTGCTCGCCGAGAATCTAAATAGCAGCCGAGCCTCACTTGTCCAAGACAAAAACGAGTCCTCACTCTTATTCTTTGCTCTGCCTCTCCGTGTTACGCTCTACTTCATTCAGAGGGACAAAGTTCAGAGATAACAAACTGCTTCAGTACCCGGTAGGTTGCGACGGCTCCTCTGTGTGACTCTGAGTGGCAGCGCAGCTTTAAAGGACGCAGAGGTCATAGCGAAAGAGGAACAGTGAATTGTGGTTAATCACAGGAAAACCTGCAAGAGAAAGAATGATCTAGCGTGCTCCCCGGGTTTCCTTATGTCATAAACAAAGACTCAAGTGCAATACTTCCTTTATTGCCGCATTTACATACTTGCATATTGAATAGTTTTAGTTAGACTAAAATAGGGTTTAAAAATATACCAAGGAAATCATCAGCGATGAACAATTATGAAAGTCCCTGGGTGACCTGTATGTGCTCTCAGGTACTCTCCTATGGTTTGTTTTGGCTGTACACTGCCGTCTAGTGGACACATGGAGAAATAGCAGCTTCAATTTTAAATAAATTAATACTCAGGTTCAGTTCTCACTTCAGTAGTGGTCTGATCCTCCTCTAGTCTCCGTTTTTTTTTTAAAGTCCGAACAATCAGATGTTTTCTTGATTGTCTCTGTGAGGCCACGAGAACTTCTTGGTGCTCCACGCTGGGAGGGAGGCACCATGGAGACGCCACCGGACCGCGGGAGCCGCATCTCTGTGCACGCTAATGCCATGTAGTCCCCCGCTGGAGGTCCTCAAGGAGGTGAAGGCCTTGCTGATCCAGTTGTTCTTCGCCTCCTGGAGGTCATTACTCAGGACTCCCCTCTGGTGCTCCAGCTCCTGTGTGAAAGAACGGCACAGGTGTAAACAACCTTAGATTGCACCAAAAGACATTTCTAACATTTCAATAAAAATAATCCAAGTTATTGCACATGTGCACATAGTATAGAAGTGTAATTTGATTTAATGTGGTAACTTTCAAGATAAAATATTGTAAGCCATTAACGTTAATCAGTCAAGCATACTTCATAAAAATGTATTAAAATCCAAATACAGTGTAGTAATGCGCACTTTAAATAACAGCATAATAGCTTATAATGTTAATTATTGTTTAATGGTGTGCTGAGGAACAAATCCAATATTTAAAGCAGAACCGTTCATGAATATTCTTATCTTAAATTCACCAGAGGGCTTAAATCTATCAAATTAATTCAAATGTACTTTACTTAACTACGTCTCAGCTTTATTATTGTGAAGAACAACCGCAAAGAAATTCATAACCGATTCCAAAGTGAGGAAGAATGACACTTTCATTTAGGTTCAAAGGAGTTTTGGCGAGAGATAAATAAGGAAAATCCTCTCTTTCACTTTTTGCCCTCATCCCTTTTTGAGTCAGTTCTCTTTCTTCACCAACTAGTCTGCTTTCCGTTCCTTTATTACTCAATTATTACCAGCATTGCTTTCTATCTCTGTGGGCCAAGGCTTCACATTAACAGGGTATAACATAGCAGAGCTTACATAGATACCACCACATCTGTAGTAGCTTATTTTATATTGACTAATATAAATGTTAATGATGGAGGTTTGACCTTTAAATAACTCCTTATATTCCCAAAACGTCTTGCACGTCTCAGCATTTACTACCCAGCAACTCTGATCATCTGCTCGTACCTGGATCTTGCAATTGGCCTCCACCATCTGGAGTTTGGTCTGGGCTAATTCCTGTTCCAGCTCCCTGATCTGAGCCCTGAGGGACTCCTTCTCCCGCTCCTCCCTCCTCTGCTCTTCCTGTCTGGGACCTCCATCGTCCTTCTTCTCCTCCTCCTCGTCCTCCTCCCCGCCTTTCTCCGCCGCCGCTCTGCCGTCTGTCTGCGCCGCTGTTTCAGAGTCCTGATCCTCCCCGGCGGGCTCGTCTGATTCGACGGCGAGTCGGCAGCGAGAGCAAGCCTTTATTGCGCTCTGAGAAGTGAAAACAGGGGGTGAAAAGAAGAAAACGAGACAGCTGAAACTCCACTGTTCCAGACATGACAGCCTGCATCCACCTGCTGTTACAGATGAACTCAAACGAGACAGCAACTGAGGCATTAACTGTTTTTGAAATAACAAAAGGACTTGTGTAAAGGCTTGAAAACGGCCTCCTACAACAATGGTATTAAAGATGAAGCATGGCAGAGGTAAAAAGGGCTGATGAAAGTAGGACGGATGACAGCAGAGCTCCTCTTTAAGTGTGCTGCTCTCACCTTGAGTGAATCTAACTCGTCTCTGTGGGCGGCCTGCTGCCTCTCCAGACGGTTCGTCAGCTGGGAGCAGATCTGAGGGAGAAAAAAAAGCATCTGCTTTTAAGATCATCAGCAGCAATGTTTTATTAATATGATGGTATATATTAAACAGGGAGCCACCAGCCTGTTTTAAATTCTTTTCGACTGACTTTACATTCGGTTCTCCGTACCTGTTTGTAGTCGGCGACGATTCCAGACGACCTCCTGGCATCCTGCTCGGCCTTCTCCAGCTCCCTCCTAAGCACCTCCTTCAGCTATGAGAAGGGAGAACATCTTTTACTCGTGCACGTTGCTCCACATAACGACAGCGGGCTGCAACACAGTCATGAGACACGTGAAAATCTTCAAACCCACCATTGCCGCCTCCTCCTCTTTCCCCCTCTTCTCGTCTTCCATGGCCTGCAGTCGATGCCTGGTGTGCAGAAGGTCTTCGGTTAGTTCGTCCACTCTGTCCTCCGCCTGCAAAAAGCACAGTCGCACATCATGAATTGAAGGTTTTTATACTCATCTGTGGGAATGGATAAACTATTCAGAGTCTGCAGGATACATCTAAAACATTTTAAAACACACTGTCGTAGTAAAATGTAAAGGAAATGCTGAAAGGTTGGTCAAGTCAAGTCCCAGGTGGCTTCTCCAGACTTTTTACCCTTTTGTGAAGGGCAGTAATGAATTAATTGTACCTTGTCCAGAGCGTTCCTCAGGGCAATCTTGCTGGTGATCAGTCTGTGAGCCAGGTTGTCATTTTCCTGCTCCAGGCGCAGACTGGCCTGCTGAAGGCGAAGGTTTTCTTTCTGCAGACCACAAAACACAAACTCTAAACTCAACCTCTAACATTTAGGAGCAGAAATTTTCTCTTTCCAGATTTCTGATTTCTGACCAGGTATTTGTCCAAAGGTTCCTCTTCATCATCCATTATCTGAAGCCGGCTTTCCCCCAGTTTGGCTTTCTTCGTCGGGACCTGAGGGCAAAGAGAGTCAAGGCTAATTGAATACAGCGATGTGGACAGGGCTGTCATATTGGACTGAGCTGAAGAGCGCTATCTCCTCCAAAACAGATATTGCGCCGGGTGTAGGATAAGTGCGACGAATAAAGAACAGGGCCCGAGACAGAGATCCAGATAGGGATTAAAAAAAAGAAAAAAAAGAAAGGAAAACAAGATAAAGTAGAGCAGAGCACATGGGAGGGATGATAATCATTCAGAAAGAATGAAGGAATAATAGCAGCGGGAAGAGCCTGAAATGGCAAATTTCCTATCGCAAATATCTAAAACGAACAATCAGAATTCATTTCGTTTGTATCGCACGATCACAAATCTGTCACGCTGAGGAATGTATTTTGAGTTGAGCTAGTCAGCATTAGTTCCAAAATCCTAAGCAGCCCTTTAGAATAAGTAAACCTTGAAAACTACTAGAATCATATAATGGCCTTTGGGTCTGTAAGAAAACATTCAGATTGAGATTTTAAAATGTCAAATTTGAAAGTACTTGCAGGAAAATGGGGCGTGTAAGTGTTAAATGAAGATACAAACCTTCATATCAACGCATTGTTATTGCCTAAGCAGCATTTTACTCTTGTAGCAGGTCCAGATTTTTGAATTTTATTCAGTGTTTGGTCGCTTAATTGATAAATTAGATTATGGTTTTGCATCTAAAACTTTATTTCCACTTGGAAAAGGAGTAAAAAAAAATAGTGAATTTGGCTCTGAAATGAAACAACAACAAAAAAAAATAGCAAAGGCACTACAAAACTACTTATGTGAATTTACTTAGTTAAACTCTGCTGCTGATAAATAAAGGAATAGTGGCTAAAATCAAACTTGAATCCTACATAATTCAATGAATCCAAGCTGAAGTGAGTCTTACTGTGAACGTAGGCCCTGTTTCGGCCACCAGACAGGCCAGGATCTCCTCCTCGCTCATCTCTTCAATAGCATGGACATCAGGGGCCATCACCATGGACACCTCCTCCATCATCTTGCCGCAGATTTGCAGCCGTGGGAGCTGCTTCCACTCAAACAGCTGCAGCTTTTCTTTTTTTTTCTTTTTCTGCGCGTACACCAACACCGACCAGAGACACTGGATAAATCCTCTGGGAGAGCTGGGCTATGAATGTCAGACCTGAATCTCTTGTTTTTTTAACAAGCGGCGACGAAGGCGAGAGATCAGTCCAGAGTGTGAGTATAAACAGGAAACAGGATAAAGTCCAAGCGGACAGGTGCACAAGAAAACAGCTAATAGTCCAAAGGTAGATGACAGAGAAAGAGGCCTGAACAGGTGAGGTGCACCTACTCTAACAGCTAATAGGGATCAGCCAGAGCCAGCTACAAAGTGTCAGGTGAAGCTGTGTGTGTGTGTGTGTTAAAGGTATATGGGCAGCAACAGGTTCAACAGGGTTTATATGAGAGCTGAGAGTATGCGCGAAAGAAAGACAGCCTTGAACACACCCACACCTTTCTTATCACCTCACCTGTCCTCCCTCCCTCTCTCTCTTTCTTTTAGACACACACAAAAACAAACACCCATGACCTTTCAAATAAATCACCTGCTTCCTTACCTATTTGAGCTCACACATCTATTTCTGTTTCAACTCCCAGACATATCTTTTTCTTACACCCCCCCACCACCCCCCACCCCCTATTCACACTCTCACCCCATGATGCAGTGTGAACGTGCCAGACTTGCAGCTCCAGTATTGCACATGCATGTAAGGGGTAAATTAAGAGGCATTTGTAATATTTCACCCCGGGGTGCTGGCGTGACACCGATTTGTCATGGTCTGTGCAGCCTGACAGGGTGGTAAACAGGTCCGGCAGGTAAAGCCATAAATACCGGAGCGCGAATGCAGAATAACAAAAGAAGAATCCACACCTACACCCGTAAATGACACCCACTTTTTTATATATATGTATTTGTTTTTTATCCCTGCATGTTTTCTCTTTCACTCTTGTATGATGCTGCAGTTTCTTTCTTCCCGAGTGTCACTTCCCTTCCTTTAAGCGACTCACTTCTGTCTGAGTCAAAGTCAAGTTCTTGCTCGTGTCCCTGTGTGGTTTTTTTCAACACTTCCCGCTGTAATACAATGCACTGCGCTTAAAGTAGAAACTGATTTCAACATCCTGTGTATCTGCTGTCTGATGCAAGAAGAGACAGACCAAAACAAAAAAAAAGTCCAGGCAGATACAGAAACATTTATTCCTCCTCCTCGAAAGAAAAAGAAAAAGGTTTGTGAAACATGGTGGATTTTTCTCACTGTATCGGGGGAGGGTATACAAAAACTTAGCCTATCAATACGATACTAAAATCTGGAAAATACAGTTTTCAACAACCCAAACAAGAGACAGAAAACTTAAAAAAAATAAGAGGTGCACACTTCAGTTTGAGGTTGGTGCTCTTTGTGTTTTGTGGTGCAACAAACATGAAAAATAAGCCTCTGTCAGCAGACTACTGGGGACGATATCATTGTAGTGAGAGTATAATGTGACTGAGTGGACATCTAATTTAACAAAATAATGTATAATTTAGCACTTTAACAACAAAAGGATGTGAGGCGAAGAAAGTGATGAAGCTCACAGCTCAGTGGAAACAATGCTGATGTGACAGTGTAGTGAACAAACATATGTATAATATCATTGCATCTCTACATCTTTTTTTTTTGCACAGTTCATAGATAAAGTGAATTTCCATTTTCTAAATGTACATCTCCATTTATTTATGTTTTTCTCATTGTGTGTTTCTGTTTTTATTATAACTCTCCGAAACACACGGGAAACACAGAAAGAAGATAAAGGAAGACACTAAAATACACCTAAACCCTGACATCCCTCACAAAAACTACAATACTCCTTAAAAATATATATATATATATAGATTCAGGCGTATGCTGTGTAGCGGACACAATGGCTTGTAGATACAAAACATAAGTTTCGAGATCGGTAAAATGCGGTACATGATTCTTCACAAAAATCTGAGGAGGCTTTCTTCCTCTTCCTTCGTCTCGATTTGTAAACATGGAACAGTTGATGTACAGTATGTGGAAGACGCCGCCGATTCCCTTCAGCAGTCTAGTTTCATTGCGGTTAACCAGAAGTGAGAGCACAAAGTGAACAAAACCAACACTCTCGTAGAGGGATGAGACTAGACTTGGCTACAAGACGCCAGAAAATGTCTTAAAAACTTGTTTCTCCTTCAATCTTCGCGTCTTCGCTCCCGACGAAAAAAAAAGCTCCGTTTGTGGTTTCTAGTATAGTTGGCAAACGACTGCTCCTGATAGAAAAACTGTTAGC
>JASGAT010379191.1:14856-26580 GCA_030220025.1 Chelon auratus
AGGGGAGATCAATGCATGGAACAATGACAAAAGAAATGGTACTCACTCTTGAGGGGAGGAGGGGTCCTTTTCAAATTTACTTGGTTGAAACCTGATATGTACAACCTGAAGATCAAGCTAAAAGCTGCCTGTCTTCACCTTGAGTCTCGGCTATCTCCTCAATTAACCTCCCAGTTCAGGTGTGATTATACGACTAGAAAACTTCCATTGTTTAACAAAGCCCGTGCCTTGGAGCCGATGGAAATAGTGGCTACTCATATTCAAGGTTACAGACAAACACGTCAACAACCTCTTTTTTTGGAAGTATATTATCCTAAAACTAATTTATGATCAAAACATTAGACTGCTGCCAGGAGTAGAAGACAGCACATTTGGTGTTATTTGGAGTCGTTCAGCAGATATTTAGATCTGCGTATATCCATATAGTGGGAGTGATTGGGGCACCGAAACGCAGCCTCTAAATAACGCATTATCTGCCGCGAAACTCGTTCATTTCACCAATATCTTGTTATAATACGCTAGTGCTATTCCCTGTTGAGTCCGGAGTTACCTGTTATCTATTCACAGACATGCAGGGGTTTGTTGTTGTTTGGCCAGTTGTTCCTCTCTCTGCCTCCGCATCCTTCTTTCAACGAGCTCCTCATCAGTATACTCTGGTTCAAAACGGTAAGGACGTCCATCATAAACAAAGTTGTCGTCCACAACCTCAGAATCGGAAAAATATTCAGCCATGTTGCAAAAAATTAGCAGTAGCAAATTACAGGTAAACAAGCCGCGTGGGGTGTGCGCGGTGCTCAGAGGTGACATCATCCAGGTCAGAGGTTAGTAGGTCAAGCTACAGAGCCCAGATGATGATAACAGGTAACTCTGGACTCATGGGGAATAGCACTAGCGTATCATAACAAAATATTGAAATGAATGAGTTTCGTGGCAGATAATAAGTTATTTAGAGGCTGCGTTTCGGTGCCCCAGTCACTCCTACTATATGGATATACGCGGATCTAAATATCTGATGAACGACTCCAAATGACTCCAAAGTTATATGGGTGAGTAAATGATCATATTTTATGCCAGAAATAAGCTCCGGGTTGTAAAAAACAGTAGTTCCCCTTTTAACACTTACTTAAGTCACATGTGAATAAAGGGAAGTGGGGCAAGGGCAGAAAATTGTCCGTAATTTACAATTCATTTCCTATTTTTTTGCCTCTATGTTTCCAATAAGGGTCTTTGTCATTTGCGGCCTCTTAGGGATGTAGGGACTGAGTTCAATTAGGGAAATTCCACTTACTCCCAAATCACAAAAAAATAAAGCCACACGACTTACCAGAAAATGATTTGAAAATGATTCAATATATCATGGGATTGTGGTGCACATCATATTCTTTTTACGGTTAATGATCAGTCCTATTGTTTATGATATTTCCTACCACCTACACAACTGTTTTTTTTGTCACTGGCTTGTGTCAGCATGTGTGACTCAAACTGAGGTTGTACCAGAGTTACGCATCATTTCCCTGCTAATCTAATTCTGTTCATGTTGCAGCTCCCAGGGGCCGCTGCATGGATTTGTGGCCCACACATGAGCTCCATCAGTGGGCTCAGTTTATGAGTCACCTCCCTGGAATGATTGAATTTGCGACTGAAGCGAGCTAATGTGTAACTGTGCTGTATCCTAATCCTTTACCTGAATTTAGTCCCAAACAAAAGGGCATGTGCTGGATGTGTACATGTTAGGTGTGTGTAAATCGTGTTTAAATATATGTGTGTGCGTCTTTACGGTACAGCAAAGGTCAGACCTGGGTGCTGTAGGGGCGAGGCGGGGGAGGAAACATGTCCGTGGGGTTGTAGTAGCTCAGAGGTGAGGAGCCCTGCGGGTTGGCAGACAGGGGGAGGGACACGGACGGGTTCTCGTAGTAGGTGTGGAAGCCCAGCCGCTCCCCGCCGTTCCGCATGTCGTCTGTGAGTCCGGCTCGGACAGGGTACGGCGAACAGGTGGGGCAGTGGTTGTGGTGGGAGCCCGTGTCCAGCTGGTCCAGAGAGACGGGCGTGATGGCAGCGCCGTCCATGGCGAGGGCGTTGCAGGCGTTGCAGGGAAAGTGGGAGAGGGGGTCGGCTCCCACCACGGAGCCCACGTCCACCTCAGAGTCATTTTTCTTACAGCAGTAATACTGGAGGAGGGTGACAAGGAGAGACACCAGGAGAGAGAGTTTGATACTTGTGATGCATACTGCATTATGAAAATTGAAAAGATATTTATGGAAGAGTTTGACACTGAAAATTGAGCTTATTTATTCTCTTGTCTAGACAAGGTGGAAGAGTAGATTGATACGCATGCCTGTCTAACATACGAATAAAGAATAAGTGTGTCTGTTGAATCATTTACCACCCCCGACATAACATTTACAATACTACTAAACTGTCAAGAAGCTTGCCACAGTACACAGCTGATATAGTAGCAAAACAATACAAACAAGTGATCACAACTAGTTAGCAGGGCAAACCAGATTATTCAATTTGGTTTAAAAAGGAGGGAACTAGGAAGGAAGGTCAAAGTATTACTAAAACCCCCAAATTAATATTATTAGTTAGTTTGTTTAGTCAATGTGCAACAATTATGTTTAAAGGAAAAAAAGACATCAGTCACATATACAGCTATCCATATATCATCGCTTTGTCCCTGACAGCTAGTGGACGTTTCAGGTTCTGGTCCTGATAACCTTCTCATATAAATTTATTTCCGTTCCCCAATGTTTCAAATAATAACAATGTTAAAATATTGCTAGCGTATGGATGGAGCTAGCTCGTCTTGTTGTCATTGCTCTCCGTTTGAAAAACGAAAATATCATCAATGCTGCCGCCACTCCACGTGGGCTCACCCGTTACTCTGGGCTTGGTGAATTTGATGGTAAGAAACCAAAGTCGTGGACGGTGTTCCCTTCTGGTAAACATTTGGAGAGCTCTCTTTTTTGCGTCATGTGTAAATTAACTGTGCCAGTTGGCCCAAACTGGTCACACCAATCTTGTCACCTACAACTTGAGATTAGGTCAACCTATTATCCGCCCACTTCACGTCGCCAAAGGTTTTTCGCGTCTATCGTCGCTACAACTCGCTGAATCTCACTAATATTAGATGTTCTTTTGCCGCCACATAGCTACTTTAGTCCTGTTAACTGTCCAATGACATTCCAGAGTCTTACTGTCACAGTGAGGTTGCCGGGCAACCATCTAGGAAGCGTCACAGTCTTACTGGGTGGACACAATAACTGTTCCCAAAAACCACAAACTGTCTCACATTTGTTTTAGTGTGTTAAGTAATAGAACAATTTAAACTTTGAAGAGAGACAGGTTTTTCTGTTTCCCCTGCTTTATGCTAAGCTAGGCTAATCTCTTCCTGGTTCTGTCTTTACATGGAGAGGACCCGTAGGTAAGTGTTTTCTTTCTATCTAGCAAAACGATTTAATTTTCTCAACGTCAAAATTAAGTAGATTGTGGGGTTTTTGTACTCGTGTGTGATAAAAAGAATTAACTTGAGTAAAATAATGAAAGATTTTTACTTAATTCATACAATAATTAAGTGTTTATGTGTGCAGTAATGCACACAGATATAGATGCTAAACTACTAATATCAAAAATACAGGAATCAAATTAAATATACAGAGACATCAACAGAAACACATCTAAGGAAAACTACATATTCCTGGACCTTTCAGCGTATTTCTTTTCTTCACGCAGTTTACAAAAAGCTGACACTGTGCAGGGAATCCCTGCTCTGGCTCCACTTGACGAAAGTTTGAAAGGTTTTGGTATACTTTTCAAAAGAATCTCCTTTCATTCAGTGACTGACAAAAAAAAACGAACATACGCGCACACGTAATGATACCTGGAGTCTACAGTAACAGAGAACTGCTACGATGCACAGCAGTATCACTCCGGCGAGAATTCCTCCGGTTATAACAATAGTTCCCGCTGACATTCGACCAGCTCTCCATCAAACCCTTCAGGGAGAGAGACGAGGAACAAAGGAAAGTGTGAACACAGAGAAGAGGGAGGAAACAGAGACTATGAATGGCGTCTGGATTTTGTACTTACGTCCAGCAGAGGTTTCTATAATGCCTGAAAAAATGAGAAATGTAGGCTGAATTAGTGTATTCATGTAGAATAGTGATGTAACTGAAACTGATGTAACGCGCTGTAACAAGCTGGTTATGATGCCGCCTTTATCAGACAGGCGCGTGGTAATGTAAAGTCTCTCAGTAAGGCGTCGGGTTACCACCAACCGACCCAAAAACACCTTTAATGCTCAGCTGATTGTTGGAGTCATTCTCAACACATGACCTCATTTACTGTTTGGATGATGTGGTGGAGACACGCTGCTTAAAAATTTCCCAACTGGAGGCGAGATTGGACTGGTCCTCTCTTAGTGATTTTGAGGACAGAACTAGTGCCACCCACAGCTTCTCTTGAGGAACTTAACTTTGAATGCGGTGAAACCCAACCGCTAACTGTGGGTGAAAAATATACCATTCAAGAAAATCGCAAACTGATTATATTTGAATTAATCGTCAAGTAAATAAAACCCAACAACGCCTTTAATGTGAAATTGACCCATTTATGAAAAGCTGTACATAGTGTGTCTAAGTTTAAATTCAAACTTTGACTTATTGTTCTCTCTGAATTGATCCTGAGCTGGAGATGGGAGGCAATTAGCCTAGCTTAGCTTAAACACTGGTTAAACGAATAGGCCCTCGACAGCTGAGAAATATATCTACTACCTCTTCTAAAGCTCACTGTTTATCATACTGACACTGCTAAAAGATATACAGTAACTCCACACATATAATTTTATAATTTGAATTTCTGTTCATACTCCTGTATGAACAGAAATGCTTATACTGTGCTTTCCCCTGTTTCCAACCTCTATGCTAAGCTAAGTTAATTACCTCTCGGCTTTAGCTCAACACTTAAAATAAACTCCACCGTGAGAGTGAGGGCTGATCCTCTCATCCACTTTCTGAAAAGACTGAATCATTCCCTAAAATATTGAACTATTTCTCAAATTTATCCGCCGCTTTCATAGCCCCGGGGCTGATGTTGAGTTCTTTTCAGAGGTTAAGGGCTTAGAGGAAATATAATTCCATCCGCCGAAGGCACAGTAAGCTCGCAGCCGAATATAAATGAAAGAGATGGACGCTTACATCAGAAGACGGCGGGAGACACGGAGATGGAAGAATGCGAGAAGCTAGGAAACCATGGCAGGCCTGTGGAGTGCTAATCTCAAAAACACAGCTCGCTGGAACTCCTGCAGGAGAGAGAAATGGGCTTCTGTCAAGAGGAAAGCATATTGCACAGCGCTGCAGTTAATCATTAGTTTCACAGGTAATTAGTCTTTAAATAGTCCAATTAAATAGCCCGCAAAATGTAGGTACTAATTACATGAGGGGCATGAGGGAAACACTCACTCAGCAGTCCACAAACCTACGAATATTCGGTTTAATTTTATTTATGATATTAAGATGACTTGTAAAGCTTTATATTTGAAAGTGGAAACACACATCTGCTTTCTCATATGACGCTGAATCTTGCAACTGAACCCGTGAGTAGAGGCATCCGCATAATTGCACTCACTTCAGAACCTTTTGAAAGCAACAATTATGAGGTGTGCTGAATACCAATGCTTAGGATTAGAAACAAACACTCAGGATGTGAATGGATTAGCATGCTGGATGCAGCGGCACGAATCAAACGCACACTAGCCATATGGGCGCTATGTGGTGTGCATATGTGCAGCACAGTTCCAGCATACTAAATCTGATAAGTGCGTGCATCTACGTGACATTTGGGTTTACTGCGACTGACTCGAATGCAGCTATCGGAGACGCGTGGATGATCGAAGTCTCCTCCTCGCAAAATTCAAAAAGATATAATCTAATGTAATGTGCTGCTGAGAGCTAGTGAGAATATAAACTGGAGTAACGTTAAAGGAAATAATAAATTAACACGCATGCACTCACTGCAAAATCCGTGCTGGGCTTTCTAAAATTCCTCCAGAGGTTTCTCTGCTTTGCAGGTAAATAATTTTAAACAAGTGGCTCACAAAGGCGGAAAAAAACGGCCCAAGTGAAAATAAATCAAAAACCTCCACACACATAATTATCTCCAATGCACACAGCGAACGCGCTCGTCTTGGCCTCAAATAGACCTTATTGTCAACGCCGCCAGAAAGCAATAAACGTGCTCCAGCAGACGTAGAGCACTGTATGTGTGTGTGCGTGGGGTGCCTTCATTTCTTTCCACTATCAGCTGCATCGCAAACACCAAATAAACACGCAATCACAACCCAAATGAGAGCGCCCAGAGAGGATGACCGATTAGATCAGTAAGTAAAACGCTCAGTTTTGACATTAATTTAGCCTAATTTATACAGCTGACTTCAGGCACCATTATTCATTTTAAGCACTGCTATTATAGTAATTACAACACCAGACGACACTGTTTATCCTCTGTTCAAGTTGATTAACTCAAACATCCGGATATTTCTCAGTAGAGGAACAACATTTAATTATGCCAATTAAACTGATAGGAAAAGAAATCTAGTTTCTTGCTCATTGCTGGAGTATTAATGCAATTTTCTAAACTCCCAGAGCAGCAGTTGGTAGAAAATTTAAGTCTTCTCCTTGCCTCATGAAATAGCTTGGTATGTTGACATGAAATTTCATCCAGAGGGCTAAAGCGAATGCTGGTTTAGGGTTGGGGTGTTTGCCTGCATTTAAATCCTGCAAAAATGTTTTCGTTTGCCTCTCAGCTGCCTGAATGCAAACAGAAATGCAAGGTTAGAGAGGGAGATTTAAAATGGCAATATGATAGGAAGAGGGCTGTAAGTCTTATCGTTTACCAGATTTAAATTGGTACCACAGTTGCAGAGGGAAACGCATTGTTAGAGTGTATATGTGTGCGCTGAAATGAGCATGAGAGCCTCCCCTCGCAGACAGCTAACTCTCTGCAGTATCTCCCATTGCGTCATCGTACTAAATTATAAACACCACGGGCCGCGATAATGTCGTTAAAAGCGATGTGAAGTCTCTCTTGCTCCCCATTTCTCCATCTCTTCCCTCACCAGCTTATGCCTCCTCACTCCTCCTCCTCCTCCTCCTCCTCCTCGTCTATTCTTTACTCTCCTCGTCTCTCATTCACTCTTCCAACCACATCCTCCTCTTTCACCACCCTGCACATCGTTCCCCCTGCTGGAATATCAATTGAAATCTGAGACCGGTGTACCGCCGCTGTGGCGCACTTATGCAAAAATTACGACCTCCCCTGACGTACATCGATGGAGACAACGCAATGGAATCTTCCCAAAAACAACAATAAGTGATTTTGACTAACATGCGACCAAATTATGCTAGAAAGGGAGCATTGAGGTAAAGCCTCAGATTAGAGAGTTTCCAACAGACTGGAGAGACAAAGACGGTAAGTGACAGAGGTTGGAGGACTCAACTCTAACTCTGTCAGAGTATCTTATCCAGCGCAGTTCATGGATGACTCCCAGTGGGTACACAGTTGCCTGATTCACCCGAGAAACGCACACACCACACCACACATAAAACCCCTTGGACTCAACAGGGGCCTGAATGAAGCTCGGGATCTGCAAGAAACCCCGTCAGTTGTCGACCTGGACGAGTGACAGAGATGAAGGGGAATGATAAGTTCTCAGACGAGCTAACAGGCATCCGATTTCCACAACACGAGACAATTCCCTTAAATCATCATGTGTACCAGTCCCAGGTGACTGGTAGACTCGAGTTATACAAAGTGAGTCTGCCAAGTGAGCTTCAGTCACAGTAGGGGAAAGGATCCACTTCCTCACGGCAGAAAAGAGGGGCTGAAGGCAATGTGTATCCCTGAGATTTACAGGGATTACTGGGATTCAGAGGGTCCCTAAAGGACGATATGAAGTAATGTGTGTCACAGTGAAAGAGACCATTGGCTGTCAACAACACTGTGATACTACCTTCAACCTGAAAAGCCCATCCTGTCTTTACACCTTTAGCCTTATCAACATTAAGTTACACCAGACGTTAGCTTGCCAAAATGTTAGCCGTGGTGAGTTCTAGACGCCAACAGTTGCTTATGCTACCACTTGAACGCAGAGCATTTTGCGTACACGACTTACCTCAACGCATTGACTATAGAGCAGGGCAGGGCTGTAACTAGTAATGTTTTTCTAATCTTAATCCATTTGTCAATTATTTTCTCCGTTAAATGATCAATGAAATGTAACACAATAACGCAAACGGCCTCAATGACATGTTCAAATGTCTAGCTCTGTCCGACCACCAGTCCAAAACCAAAATGTTCACCAAATGAAACCAATACACGCGCCCCTTTTGATGAGCTGAAACCAGAGGATTTTGACATTTCTGTGCTAAATCACAGTAGAGGACTTCTCCGGCCAACTCAGGGGTTGTTAACACCTAATCCAATCAATTGACTAGTGCTAAATTCCCAATTATTGTTTATGGATCTTAAACACAACTATATAGTAAGGTGTAAAGTAAGACAATTTCAAGCCAAAAGGCCAAATGTTGTAACCTTGTGTAGCCAGAAAGTTTAAATAAATGGAATTGAATAGTCCTACAACCAATCAGAACCGCTTTGCACAAAGCACAACCAAACATTTGATCGACGCTGCAGATCTTGACCGGGGCATGATCAGTCTCATCAGAGCGACTCCAGACCAGCTTTCGCTTAAAAACATTTTGTGCCTAAGGGAAGTTTGGGCTGGCTTCTAGGCTACAAACAATGCCTATATCGAGCTTTTCAAACGTGACGATGTGCTTCTTTTTGTCATAAAACAGCATAAGCAATCTGAATGCCCTGTTTTAGGTCCCACTAACATATGCCAATTGATAAGAAAATATAGCTTAATGGTTGAACCTGTCTCTTTCTAAAAAGGTAAAGTCCGTCCACAAAAGGGCAGCTATGACCGCCTGGAAGTATTCAGTGTAGAAACATTAAATCTGTTTTTTCAGTGAGTTTAAGATAAGGCATATGTTTGCAACGTGTTGGATGATCTCCATGGGATTGGCAGTTGAATCTGACACAAGAGCCATCCACCAAAAATAGGGCTTTTCATTTTTTATAATTAAGCTTTTGTGCATCTGAAGTAAAGTATTAGTACGATGGCGCTGACATGAGACCGTGCTTCACGAATAAGCGTCTCTCTGCTGAGTAAAACCAAGGACATTATATTGCACTGCACTATATTTACTATGTTTTCCATGCCGTGCAACCATGTAAAGTTTTGATCTCTCCCTTTCATATACAAATTGCATTTAAAGGGTCGATTGATGAGATGATTAAAGTTTTGTTCAGGCTACCGCAAAATCCTCTCACTTCGACCGCCACCGTGTTAGAAACACTGAGAGAGGTGGAGAGGTTTCACACTCTACTCGCGGAACTATATTTAGCCGTTTTGTCATCTCTTGACTCGGAGAAAAGCAGGAGATGAGAGGCAGAAGAGAGAGGTGTCATATTTTAATTCGTTTTCTCTGTGGGAAACGAAACGATCCCGAGCAGTCAGCTAAATGCGCGTGAGCGCACGCACTCACACATCCACCAGCCAACGTATCCCCGGTGGAACAGTGTGGAGGTAAAAAGCACTGCATCCCTCAGAAGTTTCATGTGGGACGACGTGGTGATGGTGTTGATGGTTTCAAATCAGGCGCTTCTTCCCCTGTGTGATGCCTGTGCAAGCTACGGAAATTAAAGACAGGCTCTGAAATGAAAAATTTAATTAGAAAAGCAAAACTACAAGGTAACAGAAAACCTGACATTTTGGAAAATACGCTTATTTGATCTCGTTAAGTGGTAGATGGGAAGTGATACTGTTTTTTTTTTCAGTCTGAAGCTAACACTGGCATTATTAGATCAGCTTTTAAGCAAAATACTGGAAATGTAGAAACATCTCACTTGGGTCTGTTTGAATATGATAATCCAACGTTCACCTCCTCTAAAACTCCCCGTCTGAGACCTATTATCAGATTTGATGTGCCCGTACAAAAAAAAAAAGGCTCATATGACTGGTTACATCTTCATTGGGTTTTGTGCCTCGCTGTTTCTTGTCTGCCAGCAGAGACTTCTCAGTGTATTATCATCACTGGCAATAATATTCCAGTAATAGAACGATCAGAACAAAAATCCCTCATGTTACCACCTCCATCCGAACAGACTAGCCCGATGGAAATTGGATTTACAATTAGATTGAGAGGATGGTGTAACCTGTTATAATATTATAATATAATATTACGGCCTAATAACCATGTACACACACCACCCTGGGTCATAACCCACTGAGTGGAATGAATCCATTATTTCTGTGCACGTAGGATAAACGCCATGTGACATGATGGGTTTTCAGGAGATAGCTACAAAGAGTTGTTTGAAAAGGCCGGTAGCATCCCTTGGTTCTGAAGGGACCCAAGCAAAGACGTACATAAGACAGTCCTGACAGTACGCCCCTGGAATCAATGTGAGCGGGTTTGCCTCGGTCTGATCTGGTCATCTTTTCCTACTGATTAAAATACTAGGTTTTTCAATAAACCTACTGTTTTATCTCCGTCAGATTCGACCTCCACAGCGGACAGAACCACTGTGAGCACGCCAAGATGCGAATGCACATGTCTTTTCTGATCATTGGAGTTGGAATCTCTGATAAGAATGATTTCATTTCATCGGGCTGATGAAATATTCAGTCAGTCATAGTTTCAGAGCTGCAGAGTTTCCGGGAAGTCACTATGTCTGGTGAGGAAATGGTCCAGAAACAAAACCTCCTGTAATAATCTGAATTTACTTAGAGACTGACGAGCTGTGTCGCTAATCATGTTGTGAATCTGCACCCAAATGTCCTTGGTCTTGGAGTCCGAAGACACATCTTGAAAGGTCTCATTTTGTCAGACTTGCAGCCTAAAAGTGAAGCTTATTCAATTTATAATGACATGAAAAGTAAATTAAACCTTAATTTAAGCATCTTTGCTTCATGAATGATTTGGAAAATGAATCAAATTACCCTCTGTCAATCCAACTGTATTGCTGCAACTATAGTATTCCTACTGTGTTCTTTACAATCTGTTCAGAAAATGTATAGTTTCATTAACATTTCATTGCAAATAAAGAGCATATAACTGCGTCAGGGGTGGCGATGTGTGTTTAAAATATCATCTTGAAAGCTAAGACTGTTTCATTTAAAGCTCCCGTTCACCGAGACATGAGATAAAGATATCGATGAGAGTTCTTTTAGAGCGGAGATTTTACAACCGGAGTTAGATGGGATACTAAGATCATACAGGGAGAGTATAAGAGAACAGGAGAGGATGACAGCACCTGAGTGGCTCCCTGATATATCCATTCTTAAATAATGATATGAATATTTTGTTGAGGTGGCCTCCAACTTTGCGCTGGAAATCACAGCGAGTCCCTGCAATTTTAAAGCCCCGGGGCTTCAATTATTCAAGTATCATTCCCTTGACAATATTTTTCCATCACGGGGCAATTTAGCCAGGTAGTAAAATCCAGACTTTTCTACCTCGTCCGCCTCTGAAAGCACTCATCTCGGCGTGTGAGGAGAGGAACACATCCACATCTAGGACAGAGACACCCGCTACCAGAGCGGGAAAGAGGCAACGGTCGAAGGCAAGAGAAGGGGAGCGGGGTGGGAAAGAAAAGAAG
>JASGAT010379191.1:26634-52496 GCA_030220025.1 Chelon auratus
ACTCTAAACGGAATTCAGTCGTCTGTTATTTCCACGTGACTGACAGCGCGTACACTCGATCTGGTCTCTCTTTGTGTGTGTGTGTGTGTGCGTTTGGCGTCCTAATTACCTCAGTGTGATTTATTTTGGATCGTCTACGGTTGGATGCTCGAGAGCTGGGTCGGTGAAGTGAGCAGGGGTTGGAGTCTGCGCCAAAAATAGTGGAAACCAGTGAAATCCAGATGAGATGCGAGAGCTGAAACAAAAGTGGAGGTGTTCTCTTTTACAGTTTTGATCCCAGAGATGCAGAGAGCAGAGGCGCCACACAATCGTCCTCAGTAAGGGTTAGAGCTGGCTTCCTACTGGCACGCAACAAAAGGTGTGTGTGTGTGCAGAGACAAAGCCCTTAAACATGCACAAACTCACCCTTTACCTGAAGAAATCACCATCTGGGTGATAGCATCTTCAACTGTGCTGCAAAGCCCCCTGGGAAAGCAGGAAGAAAATGATGTGACAGGGTTATAACCATGATTTCAGGAGGCGCCTGAGGGCCCCAGCAGTGATGTGGTCAGCCGGTCAATGAGCCTGGTTATCTCAAGATGGGAGTCGAATGTCTTCCTTCATATTATAAATGCATACATTCATCATGCCCGTGCCATTCATCACTCACCACATGCGTTTAGTCTGTCGGTGTTCATATTGTCCCATAAGAAATGTGAAAGTGGTTATGATCACCCTGGATCAAAGGCATTCTTTATGATCACGCATGGCTCAAAGTCTGCAAATTAAATGAATGATTCTTCTCCTTCCCGCATTGCAAACTGCCTTTGATATTAGTAGTTAATAGAAGGCGAAATAGGATGGAGGTTAGACCCATCTAAAATCGATTTCACTCTTATTACCGTGCGCCATCCGCATCATTACAAGTAATGTCTAAATTTCTGCAGCATAAAATGGTCAGTTCTTACTTTTCTGCTTCAAACACAGCTCGTGTTTGAACTAAATTTGCGCGTAGAGGTCAATGTAGCAGCTATCACATACCTGATTAGCCTCATTTTACTCAATTAAGCGGATGAATCGGTGCGCACAGCCGGTGAGTGAGTGAGTGGCGCACGGATGATTGTAAATCCACGATGGCTTACCTTTCCGGCTGAAGAATGTCTCAGCAACCTGTTTGAGAGTCTTTTTTTTGTTTTCTTTAGAACTGAAGTCGATCCAGTAGCTTTTCTCCACACACACACAATTAAGTCCGGCGATTTCCTCTCCTACACTGGTCATTAAAAGCGCCAGGAGCCCCTCTGTGCTCGATCTACAACCGGAACCATCACGTCATTATCCGCCGTCGGTTATCTCGTCTTGCCCCCCGGTTCACTCACAGGTGCGCCCGTGGGAAATCTCATGGCATCCTCCTCTTCCACTGTGAAGCGCTGGAGATGGTCGAGGCGAGTCGGCGGTCCGGCTGCTGAGTGTCACCGCTCGGCATGGCTGCGTCCTCGGCGAGGCTCTCGGGGGGCGGTTTGGCACCCGCTGCCGCCGGTCCCGGTGGGGCGGGGTGGGAAGAGCAGCGAGGGGAACGACAGTGGCAGCTGCGCGCCGTGCGATACCGCTTTAGTGGGCGGGTGGGTGGAGGAGGCGATGCTGCTGGTAGTGGAGGTGGCGGAGGTGGTAGTGGGCAGAGGGTCGTCACAGGGCTCAGATGAAAGCGTAAAACGGTGTGTGATGATAGGCTGCTCAGAGTTGGAGCTGTAGTAGGAGAGGTTCACAACTCTCTCTGTTGTAGGTGTTGTGTGACTTCACCAACCAGTTGCAGTTCACATTATGTCTGTCCAGATGTAGAGTTTATAATATACCCAATGAGGACTAAGTGTTTTGCAGAACATTGGGATGTGACAGTGAATTTGACCTTTGACCTTTTAGATATAAAATGTTTTAATCCTATGTATGGAATTCTATCATATAGTGAATGTATTCTTGATTTATTGGCAAAAATGCTGCGCGAACCACCTTCACATCAATACAGCTAAAACCAAGGAGATGGTAGTGGATTTCTGGAGGTCCAGGCCCCACCTGCAGCCTGTAACCATCAACAGGGAGTGTGTAGAGGTGGTTCAGACGTATAAGTACCTGGATCTACAGCTGGATCATACATTGGACAACAATAGATTCAGTATACACAAAAGGTCAGAGCCATCTCTATTTCTTCAGGAGGATAAGGTAGTTTAATATCTGCCAGAAGATGTTCTACCAGACTATCGTTGCCAGTGCCCTCTTCTAAGCTGTGGTGTGCTGGGGAGGCAGCACTAAGAAGAAGGGCACAGGTCCATCGTGAAAAATGTCCACCAACCTCTACACAACACCATAGTCAAGCAAAGAAGCTCGTTCAGTGACAGACTGCTGTCTCTGTCCTGCTCCATGGACAGGTTGAGGAGGTCGTTTGTCCTTCAGGCCATGTGACTCTACAACACCTCCCTAAGGAACCAACTGTGCTAAGAAAGGCTTATGGGTGATTTGAAATCCATTTCATGCACACTATGTGACTTTGTTTTTTCTTTTCGAGGAATGGTATTAGACATAACTCAATGTAACATTGGTTCCAAGTAGGCGGTTGCGCCATATTTGAGGAAACTCCCTGAGATATCACATTCAGTATATGATTAATGACCACAAGCACATTTAGGGAGGTTTCAATGATCTTTGAGAACTAAGTCTTCGTGGATATTTGTGCCAAATTTTAAGGAATTCCCTCAAAGTGTTATCACCAAGTCTAAGAAAACACATGTGCCAATTCTGAAGAAATTCCCTCAAGGCATTCCTCATGTGTTGTGCTGGTGTAAATGGACCGCTTATGAGGTAGCTATCTCTGACCACTAAAATGTAATCAATTCCTCCTTGAGCCCAAGAAAACATTTGTGCCAATTGTGAAGAAACTCCCTCAAGGTGTTGCTGATATATTGTGTTGGTATAAACGGGGGCCAATGGTTAGGCAATAGCAGTCTTTGACTGACAAAATTTAATCAGTTCCTTCTTTAGTCCAGATAAACATATGAGTCAAATTTAAAGGAACATCAGCATGAGTTAGGCTGCATCCAAAAATATGCTTAAATGAAGTTACAGTGACCTTTGATGACTAAACAGATGTTTGCGCAAAATTTTAAGAAATTCACCCTTTCTGATATATTGTGTTGGCACGAATGGGCCATAAATGGGGTAACAGTGAGCACTGACTACCAAAATGTAAACGGCTGTTTTAAAGTCCAAATAAAGGTTTTAAGACAAATTCTTGGGGGAAAAAAGTGTTTTGTTCATCCTTGAGACAAAATTTGAATTAAGTCCTTCAAAATGTTACTGAGTGTGTGTGTGTGTGTGTGTGTGTGTGTGTTGGCCACTCCATACACATTAAACTTGGACTGCCAAATGTTAACAGTTCTTTGTAAGTCCAAGTGAAGGTTTATGCCAAATTTTAAAAAAGTGTTCCTAAGGTTTATGAGCTGGGCTACGGCCAAAAACATGTTTAGAGAGGAAATAGTGACCTTTGTTCATCCTTGAGACAACGTTTTTTGAGTAAAATTTGAGTAAAAGCGTTTTTGAAATATAGTGTTCATAAGTCAAATAATGACCAGAAACATGTCCAGCAAAGTGTGACAACTACGCCCAAGTGAACATCTGAGGCAAATTTGAAGAAAGACCCTCAAGGCAATCCTGAGATATCACATTCAGAACAATTGGCCAATGCTAATATCCATATATATAGATATAGTATGTGTGGTCGGTTTTATAGCTGAAAGCATGATGGCAGAAACCCAACCTTTCATAACCTGCCCACCAATTATCTATTTATCTTATCTCAATTACAAATAAGCTACAGCTTCAAAATTGAACAGTCCTGATTTGAACTCAAAGATTCTTATTCTACGCTGCCAAATAAAACCAACCGTTGCTGGTTTGCTGCCAGCAGATATAGGGCTCTGGCTCAAGGGAACCTCAGAGGTACTAACTTTCCTCTCAAGTTACTGACCACAAAATGCACCAAGTGTAGATGTACAAAATGTACTCCCATCTTCCAGCAGAAGTAGATGTAGATTTTTTTCAACCTTTATAAAGGGGCTTTAAGTAAGAGAAATCCAGGATCTGATAGTTTGTGAAATCTGTCTTGCTGATGTTTATCCTTCGTCAACAGGACACTTTGTCTTTTCAGGACAGGAGGACTAATACATCTGACCCAGGCATCTGCATCAACATCCACAACTGACAAGAAAACTAATTGCTGATGGAAAAATAAAAACGTGACAGCTGATCTATGCACTTACGAGGTTAGGAACATTACATTGAGCTTCTTAGAAATTAGAGAGGAGGTCAGACAGGTCAGGGGGTAATAAATGCTGCCGTCCTGGGCGCTGAGGTTTAATTTGCAAAAGCGCAATCACTTCCTTACCTCTTATAAATGTAACTACAGGATTATTCCACAAATCTCTATTACACAGCCTTCATCTTTTTTTTAATTCCCCGCAGCAGCTGGAGCCGACCATCTGAAGCGGCTCCTGCAAACAAGGTCCATCTTGACCATAATACCCTCATAATGAGGAGATTTAGCCCCGGTCTACGCTTACTTAAGTTCAGGCTTTATCCAGAGAACGGCTCATCTCTTTAGCATTTCTCTGCCTGTGTGTGTGTCTCCGCGGCTACGTTAAGCTAGCTTTGTAGCGGGGGGCTGATGAAGGCAGGCCAGCGGGGAGCTCTAAGATTACTGCTCAAATTGAATAAAGGAGTCGACACATTACAGCAGCTTAGATGATACACCCCACTGCACTGATTAATTTAAAACCAGCCCAATGTTATACACGGCACGGAGAAACACACAGATAGTAGTCGTTAACCTGGCTAGCCCTTCTCTTTAACACCATCTTTACCTCCATTTACCTCCACTCTCATTTTCCGTCTGCTACACACACACACTCACACACAATCACTCACCATGCCCTCTGCCTCATGACTTGAGTTCATTACTGCCTTGGCAGGGTTCCTCAGATGAAATTAGAATGACAACAGGAATGACACAGAGTGTAGCGGTGGGAAGTTTACATAGGGTGAAGTGGAGAGCACGAGTGTGTGTTTGAGTGCGCACACTGAACAAATCTAATCTAATCTCCTCTGATTCATAGGCAAGCTTGTCTGCATGCATTTGCGATGCACTTCCTCTCTGCGTATGTGCTCCATCTAAGAGATGGAGACAGAGAGCGAACGAGACAGAATGGCTTCTGACAGTAGGACACAGCATGAGCACAACTCTCTGGAACAAAGTCACAAAGCCTTTCTTAGCGGGGGCCACCAGTTACTGTTGACAGCGCAGGCGGAGTTCATTTACTGGCAATACTACTTGTGACACACTTGCATACCCCAAAGGCTGAATTATGACTCTGTGATCCAACGACGCGCCGAGGCACTGCTGCTTTTTGTTGCACGGGCAAACAACAGGGAAAAGCAAATTCTCATTTTCCTCAAATGCTCAGATAACAACAGAGAATGCATGGATGAGCTGATACATATATTCATTTAGTCACGCTTTCCCCCCCTGAGTTTTGTGCCTTGTTCATCATTTATGTAGCATTTTGATATAAAGGAATGTTAAAGGGGAATTACCGTTTTTTTACAACCTGGACCTTATTTCTGGCATAAAATACGATCGTTTACTCACCCATATAACTTTGGCGTCATTTGGAGTCACCAGAGTCACCATAGCACTAGCGTATGATACCAAAATATTGGTGAAATGAACAAGTTTCGTAGCAGATAATAGAGAGGCTGCTTTTCTGTGCCCCAGTCACTCCCACTATATGGATATACACAGCGCTCCTCTGGATCTAAATATCATCCATATCATCCATGCTTACACATCAAACGCATACAGTCATAGGCTACATAACAAGCTAAACTTTAGAAGGTTAGCATGCTGATACTAGCACTTATGCTAGCTGTAAACGCTGTTGTGTATCTCAAATTTCTCTGGCTAATGTTTACCGTAGAGACGTCTTCATTAGAAATCTGAAACCCAACATTGTCTAAACAAAGAACATAGCCACTGCAAGCACAAGATAAACTATGAAATCCTTCATTGGCAGTGACAGGAGAAAGGGTCTGCTGCCATGCGGTGATGTATGGCAATGAGGGGAAGTTACCCGTAAATCTTGTTAAAACCACAGACTGATTAATTGCTCAGTACACCCGCATTTATGTATGGTACCGTTACAGCAGAGAGCAAAACTAACGGATATATGAATGAGGGAAAAGATCAGAGTAAAACTAAAGTGAATATGTTAAGCTAACAGCCTGGCCACCTTGCACCAAGTTTAAATGAGTGCTAACAATCACCACTCTGCCAAAGGCCAAGCGCTTTTATAGATGCCACAATAAAGTCAAGTGGCTCGAATGGCCTCTGAGCTCACCTGATTGAAACATCACTAAACCTTTATGTGAAATCCTGGAGGGCGAGTAAGCGGAGTGTGAAAATAGATTTTCAAGTCCTTCGACCTTAAGGATAGCAGGAGAGCAAATAGCAGCAGTATAAGGAGGACGGAATTCATCTTGCTTCCATTTTACCCATAACGGCTGCATTCGCTCTGGTTTTGTGTTATTATAGGAAAATTGCCCAATGCTTAATATCCTGTATTCTCCAAAGAGGAGGTAAGTGCAGATGATCTACCAGGGAGGAACAGCTCCAATCACAATAAACTGAAAGCTAATTAGACGTGTATGTCATCACCAAAGATGCTCTGTGGAGCCATATAGTATTTCTTGTTGCTGCCTTACACGCAGAACTTGTCAAATTAATTCCACATAGTATCATCAGGCAATCAGGCGGAACATTATGACCACCTGCCCAATATTGTGTAGGTCTCCCTTGTGCCTCCAAAACAGTTGGGACTCATCAGAGAATGGATGTGGGCCTTTTGAGGGTGCCCTGTGGTGCCTGGCAACAGGATAATGTTGGTGGGGGCATTTGGGTCCTGTGGGTTGAGGGGAGGGGGCTCTGTGGATCATCACACAGATACTTCATCAGTTTGTGAATTTCGAGGCCAGGTCAACATCTTGGTGTGGTGTTCTTCTTCTGCTGCCATCAAGGAGTGTCATTGCTATGGGGTTGGGGTGGCTAGTCTGGTCTATTTGGGTGCTACATGTCTAAGTAACATCCACACGAGTGAATAACAAGTCCAAAAGTTTCCCAGCAGAACATTGATTTGTCACAAGACGGTCAATGTTATTTACTTCTCCTGTCAGGGGTTTTAATGTTGTGGCTGATCTGTGCTTATCATACCTGCAAGTACATTTTAGAGTAGCCCAGAATGGCTCGGTAATGTTTTAGCTTTATGTTCTTCTCTACTTTTGGAAGGGTAAGGGAGATGTAAGGGGTACCGAGTAGGTCGTAGTCTACAATCTCACTTTTAGTTGCCTGTACTCATTAGCCCCTTGAGTCCTAACACACAGCATGAGAAAAGGAACATTAACAGGAAGGAGTCATACTACATTCATAAGTTTTCACAACAAAAGCTGTGTATAAAATCGTGTTTACCCATTCTTACACTCGCCAAGTGTGGCAACATGCAGTGCACTATGACTACCAGGAGAGTGTACTCATGACTGTCAAAAACTTGAGTGTGAAACGATGGACACTCCGATTTCAGTGTCTGTGTTTAGGCTACAGTGTATTACCATAGCTCCCAAGTAACCTAACTGCAGGTTTAACACTGCAATCCACGCAGTTTCCGACGTCAAACCAGTCAAACCTTTGGATGAACTGGATCAGTGCTGTGAAACCAGTCCAACATCAGTGACCAGTGTCTCGCTAATGCTCTTGCAAGCAAGCAGTAAAATCAGATTTGAAGCCAGAGCATGAGTCTGGTACAGCAGCAAATTAATGTTCATGGTTTGGAAATGATAATTTCCGCAATCATGTACTCGGGCAGAAATGGTTTCATGTCCACGGATACTTTTAACCCATGTCGTACATCTGCTGTATGCAGATAGGCCCGCTTATCGTTTTATTTGAACAAGCTTTTTCCGTTATCCATTGTCCAGGTAACGCAGTTATAATTATATTTGAGGCTACTGCAGGTGAAGACTTTGCTACAGTATGAGATGTCCCTGTGGGTGTATTAGTCAATTGCGTTAACACGCTCTGCTGGGCCGGGCTCCAGATTAGTTTTTAATTACATTCAATAGTGCAAAGTGTCACCAACCACAAGCCTAACGCAATATCCCCTGCAACAACCTTTTCTTCAGGGATAAGCCAGAGAGGCTGTGAGTAGTGTATCATTTTCACATAATTTAAAGCTGTATAAATTACCACAAACATACTGAGTCACCAGTACGCAAACAATTCTGACTTTTAAATGACCTCTCTGTTTGTCATACAGCGGATATAAGCAGCGCTCGGTTTTGTCTGCGGTTTGTGTTGGTTAATGTGACCGTATGCCAAGAAAATTGCAGGTCTGTCAGCACAGTTAGCGTTTACACGGAAGAAAATATGCAAAATGTCAGAACAGTGTAAATAACTTCCACATTTAGAATGGGCTGGTAGAGAAAATGCAGTAAAAAGAAATCGAAAGAACTCGAATTTTCAATTTATATCGGTGTACCTTTACTGTGGAGATACGTCATTGATTCGATCACTCGTCACTCATTGATTTATTCATTTGCAAAGTTTCACACCATAGCATGATCCAGGTTGCCCCGAAAAACGGCAGCACACACCAGAGCTTGAAATCCAACACACGATCACTCAAATTCACACAACTGGCGGTAAAAGGGTTTCACAGCTAATTTGTTTCTTTAAATGGCATTAAAATGAGTCCAGGCTCCAGCGCAAACAGCGGTAAAGACCCGGGGTTCAGTCTTGTCATATCAGCAGAGCTCAGAGAACGAAACAAATGAGAGTTTGATTCACAGATTTTTTTCCGTCAATATGTGGTGGAGAAAAAGATAGAGCGCTACCACTCTCCCGGGGTCTGAGGATATAAAATAATTGAGTGTGAGAAAGCGGAAGAGATTATCAGTTAGCTAAAGGAAAACTCTATCATCACGACCGGGCTTTTTGCTTATGCACACAGTGTGGGTAAAACCTACAGCTGGGCCTCAGAGAAAGAGTCCAGGTCCAGAGAGGAGCCAAAGCTGTTTTCAACCTTCCTTCACATATTAAGTGCCTGCATCTCTAATGAGGCACAGTCCCTGAACGTGGCTCGGTAAGAGGCAAAGCTCAGCCATCTGTCTGTCTCACAGTCCGAGCGCGAGTTTATTCGAGTATCTTGTGGTAGGGGAAGAGGGGCAGGCCTTGAATGAAAGCAGGAATATCCATAATGGCGACGGCGTCCGCCATCTTGGGTGAGGCGGGAAGGAAAGTGAGCTTAGACACTTCACCATAAGTAGAACCACTTAAATCCTCCTCTTTGCCTTCTTCTCCTCCTTCTTGTTTTTTACCACCACCCTCCTCATCATTCTCTTCAGCACCAAATCCCACCACCTTGAAGAGACAGGGAGGAATTTTGTGTCTTTATATACGTGCACTAAAAAGTACAGACAAGAAGTGAAGGAAAAAGCAAAACGTCCTCCCCTTTCTCTGCTAAACAAGATCCCCAACATTAAAGACATTGCTTACGTGCACGCTGAGTTTGCGGCTGTTTTGTTCGCGATGTTCTCGGAACCAGGAGACGAGCTCAGCTCTGGTCATCTGCTTCAGAGCCTCAATCTAAACACACAGGGATACAAATGAAAATGTGACATAATGAGGTTTAATATACAACAAAACTCACAATGTTGTAAAAGGTTGAAAAATACAAATAAAGGATGAACAACGTGTGGAAATCACATTCCTGGACAATAACCCTTATATTTTCGGGATTTTTTTTTATATCAAACTTCTATAAACTCATAACAAAGTGTATTAGTTTATAGACGTAATTTAAAGTGGTTGGGAAACATGTGCAATTAAGTTATAGGTATCTGAATAATATTGCGTCTTCATACGACTGCATCATTTCTAGGCTTTACACAACAGAAGGAACAAATGAAAACTAAAAATTCCTTATTGTGATATTTAAGATCTGGTCTTTTAGTATTAAGACTGGACAGACTGCGGACAGATTAGTGGCGCAGCAGCTGAAACCACATGCCACACGGCCTCGTGTCATTACTACTTCAGAACAGACTGGTCTGATCAGAGGGAAGTTCCTGATTGAGAGGGGTGACGTAAATCCATTCGTCAGGGAATTATTAGCACCTAATAACCATGAAAACACTTTATACCGTGGAATCTTTCTGTGCGTGTTTGTCCCACGCTGTGAGCCCCTCCCCACGTTGTGGGGTAAACATCAGGTTACGTGATGAGTTTCCAGGATGAACAGAAAACACGGAGGAAGCAAAACTTTGAGCGGTTTGAAAAGATGAACGAAGACGGAAGAGATGTGGAAAGTGGGTTGTTGAAAATGTGGATCCATCTGGTTCTTCTTTCGTTACTGAATTAATTTATCGTCAAAAATACACCGATCAGGCATAACATTATGACCACTGACAGGTTAAGTAACTAACATTGACCATCTTGTGACAATTCAATGTTCTGCTGGGCAACGTTTGGACCTGGCATTCATGTGGATGTTACTTAGACGTGTAGCACCCACCTAGACCAGACCAGACACCCCCCACCCCATAGCAATGACATCCCCAGCAGGACGCAGCCTGACACGGGCACACACACAAAAACAATATAGGAACAATTAAAAAAAAACAAAAAACATCAAGAACAGCACAAGGTGTTGACCTGGCCTCCAAATTCACTAGATCCCAAACTGATCACGTATCTGTGGGATGATCCACAGATGCCCCTCCCCTCAACCCATAGGACCCAAATGCCCCCCACTAACAACATCCTGTTGCCAGACACCACAGGACACCCTCAGAAGGCCTATTTTTATTCTCTGATGAGAACTGTTTTGGAGGCACAAGGGAGACCTACATAATGTTACGCCTGATCGGTGTACGTTTTAGGTCAATGCTTAAAACTATCTGACTCTCAAATCAGATTGACTTCAGTTGGGTTGGTGAAATATCGTCTAACCAGTGAGAGGATCCCATTAAACACTTAAAAACTTCTTCTATATAATTATCAAACTGTGCTCTCAGACGGTGACAAGCCTCCGCACCCAGAGTTCAGTTCTTCCATCAGACTCACGCTGTAGACCACCGAGATTTACGAGGAGTCGTTACAAGTAATTAAACATACTGTTTAACAATCTGACTGCACTGGGAATTAATTATCGTTACAAATAATAATTAATTCCCAGAGCAATCAGACAATAATCAGTCACGTTAAGGCATTTTAAAGTAAAGATTCATCTCCTGTAAGGACTGAGTTTGATTTATTTGCTGTGTGTATTTACTCTTTTATCGACTCACAAATTGTATTGCGCTTTGTGTCACCGTTTCTTACGCGTCTGTCTGTCTGGCTGTTAACGCCGCAGCCAAATTGTCCATATGGCACCTTAATGAAGACTGAACCGAAGCAATAATAAACGATAAAGACGCACAATGTTCAATAAGTGTAGATGACCAAGTTGGGGAAGACTCATTATAATGGCTGTCGGTGGTGTTGTCCTCACCTCCCTGTTGAGCCGGTCAAACACATACTGCTGCGTAACCACCTCGGCCCAGTTCCTGTCCACCTCCTCGCCGAGGTGCGTGTCCTCACACTCCTTCAGCTTCACCAAAGCAGTGACCTGTATAAAACACACACACATACAGCGGTGTTAAAACACGCAGCAGAAATATTACCCGGTTATTAATGTCCTACGTAAACTTTCACAAAACTTTTTATATATGTATTATTTCTTGTAAGTTCTTCACAACAACAGGAAACACACAAAGCAATTCAAACACACCCACCTGAGTTTTAAAGGCCTCCTCAGTCAGGGCGCTGAGCTTCTCCCCGAATGAAGCCAAGAACTCCTCAATCTTTAACTCCACCAGCTCGGTACTGAGAGAGATGAGAGGTAAGAGATATATTATGGGCTACGGGGCGTGTTTGATCCCCTTCGTCGTTTATCAGTTCCACTCGCTTCTCTTTCCGGGGCCGCGCAGATAAATTGTGGGTTTGGGTGAACAGTGAGACAGATTATGCCTTGGTTTTGGGGAAGCGGGAAAGATAAATCGCGCCTTGCCTCGGGCGAATTAAAGGTTACGATTGTGTTGCAGACTCACTTGAACTTGGTGGCCTGTGTTTCCACGGTGATGGAGAAGCCCAGAACGCCTGAGGTGTTTCGGCAGGTGGGGTAGACGTGGTATCTGCAGAGGGAGACGAGGAAGAAGAAGAAGGCGGCCAGGATAAGCGCCTCAAATAAAATCTGCATTACGTTCGCTTTGCATAATAAAGCCTGTCGGGAAAGTGTATGATTTTAATTTTGATGTAAAAAGCATGGTTTCAGTGTGACTAGAATAGCCGGGTACGGGTTTTAACGTTACTAGGTTGCACGTTTCAGACAAGATCAGCACAGGTTTGTTCTTTAGGAAAGAAAAAAAGAAAAAAAAATAAGACAAGGAGGAAAGCAAGTAGTAAATGATAAGTAGTTTACCTTGCATAACTTTGATTTAAAAACAACAACGAGGCGGTGTGGTGTGCCTGAGTAACTTTACCCTATTATATCTGTCTAAATCCTGTTAATTATAATGATAATTATCACGTTTTACTTATTTTCTAAAAGAACAAACAATAAAAAACAAATCAATAGTAAGTACGTGCTAATTAATATTGTATTTTCTAGCCAGGAGCATGTTCAAAAAAATCAGTTTTATGTAGGGGTGGGACTTTAACACGTTAATTGCAATTAATTAATTACAAAAAAATTATTTAAAAAAAATAGTTTTTGAGGGCAAAAAATTGTTATGCAATTAAAATGCGATTAATCAAGATTAATTAATCACAAAGCCTCTAATTAATTAGATTAACCTTTTTAATCGAGTCCCACCCCTAATTTTATGTTTGCAAGTGTTCAAATGTAAAGTTACAGGGAACATGACTCACCCCAGAGTCTCTTTGGTCCTGAGGAAGTCAAAGCAGGGTTCCTCCATGTGCATCTGAGAAACAGCAAGATGTTAAAGCATGGAGAGATGACCACGTAGACCGATAGGACCGATATTTAAACACTCACCACCAACAGCTCCATCAGCGTGTGCTCCTTTAAAGCTTTAGGACCCGACTAGACAAAAGTAGAGAATATTTTTATATATTTTATATATAATCGATGCTTCACAACTGGTGAAATAAATAAAAATAGCATATACTGAAGACGTGTGTGTGTGTGTGTTTACCTGATAGTAAACAGTGACCTCAGAGTTGGCATCTCCTTTATTCAGTGATTTGACTTTACAGATGCGGTGCTGCAGAGGAAGCTCCACCACTCTGAACATTACTGGCACCTCTGCTGGCAGCTTGGAGAACTGCAGCTTACTGATTGAGGAGAAACAAAGGAGGGAAGGATGACGAGGAGGAATGAAAGCAAGAGAGGGAATTAGAGAAGGAGGAAAGAAAGGAAGACGGGTGAAAGGAGGGAACAACTTGAACAACTGGAGCCGATTCGAATTATTGTGTATGGCGGCAAACAAATCTGTTTGATTGTATAGTATTGGTGTTCTCATTAGAAGGAGCATTCACAGTGTAATAGCCGACTTACTCTGTGACGTACTGCAGGAACTGCACCGAGTCCTGTGGAGGAAATACAATAATGGGTAATGAACAGATAAGAGACGAGAGAGACAAAGAGAGCGATCGGCGCATCGGTGCAGACGTGAGCATTAACCGATTCATTCTAATCAGCCAATATCATTGTCAATCCATCGACTCGTCTGACTGCTGTCCACTCACCGCACTGCTGAAGTTCCCCTGCACCAGTCCCTCGGCGTACAGCTCGGCCCTGAAGCTCCGGCTGAACTCCATCAGCTCCTCGAGGGTGAGACCGGCTGTCAGGGCCTGGTACTTCTCCACCATGGACCAGCGAGAGTGCTCCAAGATCAACAAACGCACATCCCTAAGAAGAAGAGGGAGGGAGGAGGGTTGGAGCAAGGGACAAGATAAAGGGGACAGAAAGAGTAGGAGGTTTGTCCGTTTAGGGCGGTCACACGTTTCACCACTAGAAGGCAACATAGACTCAGAAGTGGCCGACGCAGTGAAGTCACGTACTTGCCGAGTTTCTCAGGTTTGATGAGGATGTTGAAGTAGGTTTTTTTGAGCTGCTCTGCAAACATGGTGAAGACGTCCGGGGAGGTTGAGAAGTCAGCCAGGTGGTCGACGATCAGGTGGAACAGCAACTGCAGAGAGGAACGTGGCTGTCAGTTTATCGCCGTGTGGGTGCATATAAAGTAAATGTGTGGTTTTCTTCCTTACGGGCAGTTTGTGGTTGAACCCTTTGACCTTGATGACCAGGCCGTGCTCACCGGCCACCAGTTTATACTCCAGCTGGGCCACTTCAGCTTCATAGGCGGGCTCTGCAAGGTTGTGGCCCAGGATGTTGACCAGCAGGTCGAACAACACGATACTGGAGGGCAAGAGGAAGTAGAAAGGGGAAAACTAATTTAAAAATAAGGAAATTAAGTGAAAGAGGGAGAGGTAGTAGAAAAGGAGGTGCAGGGAAATTAAATTAAATAAGAGTAAGAGTAGGAATTGAGGCAGATAAGAGAAAAGATAAAAGCAAGTGAGGTAAAAAGGAGGGTTGAAGCAATGAAAAGGGCAAAGTGATATAATTGGACGCGGGTAAAGACTGGATTAAAAAAAGAGTGAGGGATAGCAGAGAAGTATTAACAAATGCTACTTTCACAAGGTCCCACCTGGGCCTGAACTTACTTCTTAGCAGATTGTTGGATTACTGGAGAGATTATGTGGAATCTGATGTAGGCTGCAAAAGGAGAGAGGACAAAGTGGTTGTCAACGTCTCCCTGATGATATTAAATGTCTTTACGGGACACGTCCCGCATGCTAAACAATCCAATCATTCACGCACGCGCACACACACACACACACACACACACACACACACACAGTACCTTTTGGGATTTTGAATTTGTTGTCCTTCTTGTACCACAGGCAGCCCCTGTCGCTGTCGGCTATCCGGGCTGGGAGCTCGGTGTCTGGGCAGTCAGAGGGCTTCAGGGTGAAGTCGGTGGCTGAACAAAAACAACTTATGAATGATTCCACTTTGTACAATTTTTGTAAATAACATGTGAGTTTTAATAATTGAAAACATCCAGCTTGGGGATAAACATGCAAAATCAGTTCAGGGTGAGATACATAGATACATAGATAGTGCCTGCCAATAAATGATTCAGGAACCCTAGGGCTAATAAGTGAACTCTTAGCAAAGCTGGCCATGTGGGTTTCCAGAGCTTATAATAGATCAGACCCTAAAGTTAGGAAGGAACCGGACCAGAAGTTTTCCAAGTCCAAGTAAAAGTCTTGACCTTTACTTAATACAGTATGCTCCACCAATGGAATCAGCAAAAATGACTGAACTATTGGGACAACTTTTGTTTAATGTAAACAGCGTTTTAGCCGCTGGTATATTAAAGGGTGGATTCTGTGACGTTACGCATCAAGCTTAATCATCAGCTTCTCGAATCTTACATGCCACATCTTGGAGGAGTACTACAGTACATGCAAAAACAAAACAGAATAAGATCTTAAGTGACGTCCTTTGAGACTGAGCCAGTTAGAGCTTAAAGGGGAATTATCGTTTTTTACAACCTGGACCTTATTTCTGGCATAAAATACGATTGTTTACTCACCCATATAAGTTTGGTGTCATTTGGAGTCATTCGGAGATATTTACATCCAGCGGAGTGCTGCACATATCCATATAGTGAGAGTGACTGGGGCACCGAAATGCAACCTCTAAATAATGCATTATCTGCCGCAAAACTCATTCATTTCACCAATATTTTGTTATGATACGCTAGTGCTATTCCCCGTTGGATCCGGAATTACCCGTTATGTGTTTGTGGATGTGCAGCGCTTTGTTGTTCTTTGGCCAGCTGTTCCTCTCTCTACCTCCGTATCCACCTTTCTAAGAGCTTCGCATCCGTATACTCGGGCTCAAAACGGTAAGGACGTCCATCATAAACAAAGTCGTCATCCACAACCTCAGAATCGGAAGAATATTCAGCCATGTTGCAAAAAACTAGCAGTAGCAAATTACAGGTAAACAAGCCGACCGTCACGGGTGCGCGCAGTGCTCAGAGATGACATCACCCAGGTCAGAGGTTAGTAGGTCAATCTAGAGACCCCCAATGGTGATAACAGGTAACTCCAGACTCAACGGGGAATAGCACTAGCGTATCATAACAAAATATTGGTGAAAAGAACAAGTTTCGCAGCAGATAATGAATTATTTAGGGGCTGCGTTTCGGTGCCCCACTCACTCCCACTATATGGATATACGCGGCGCTCTGCTGGATCTAAATATCTTCCGTCCAAATGACACCAAAGTTATATGGGTGAGTAAACGATCGTATTTTATGCCAGAAATAAGGTCCAGGTTGTAAAAAACAGTAATTCCCTTTAAGGCTACAAGCCCCATATGGCTACATTAGCATAACACACCTGACTCAGTGGGATTGTGGGTAATTTAGGCACCAGATTTTGACATGAACGTGGAATATATGAGTTTTGATACTGTTCTTTAAACTCCACTGAGAGTCCAAGAGTACAGTTGATACCATACAATACAGGAACACAGTGCTGAGTACTAACACTAGTATCATTTAAATGTAATTATTTATGTAATTTAGCATTTTAATCATTAACAGAGACTGTTTCAAGTCTTGCCAAATGTCAGTCAAACAATGTTTAATGTGTCACTGACGAAGCATCAAATCAGTAAAATGGTAGCAGTCCATTCAAACATCTATTGGGTTAGCTTTTCCTTTCTTTTGCTAAATAAATTATATGCTAATCAAACTCAATAACATAAAGTTAAAGTACACTTTTTTTAAGCCCAAGTTTTCCCTCCGCTGGACTTAAATTATGGGATAACCATAGAATAATTGCCGAAAAACAGCATGGAAGCTTTACTGCCACGGCGGGGGTCAAAAAACATACTGTATGCATTCTTAATGGGTTTAATATCACTCAGCCTCCCACAGAGAAATAAATTCGGTCCCGACTCACGAATTAGCGCTTGAGTTAACGCTTCTGTTAGATCGGTGACTAACAAGGCAATGTTATAGATGACAAAATACACTGAGCAAATGCACCGCTCCTTCAAGTCTGTTCAATACATCTGATTACTCTACTCGCTGCACGGATGAATTAAGAAGTAACAGCTGCTGGACCAAGTCTTGTTATTTTCTTCTTGGACACTTTTCGGATAGTTGCAGCAGCTTGTGGACCACAACAGCTCCACTTTTTTTTTTTTTGCCTGTAGCGCAAAATGAAGTTTATTCACCCACCGATGAACTTGTTCTCTGCAGGAAGGTGGAGCTCACTGTTCAGCTCCAGGTTCCCTGTCCACCGCTCCATCCACTCCTGCTCGATGTCTGTGTGAAGGTTAAATATCTATTAGCACACACACACACACATACACACACACAAGACACACTTGCTGTTTTTATTGTGAACCGAGTGCCTTTTGCACTGACAAAACTAAAAGCACCGGATTTATACATTTGCTGTTCCAACACTATTGTTTGCCGTCTAAACGACAGAGATAAATGCTGGCATTTCTACTGCTGCCTCTGCATTATACCAAACTGAATATCACCATACGAGGGAGAAAATATCCCATATTGTAGGAAAGAAATGTTACACTGACAGTAAACAAATACACACACACCCTCCACGCTGTATTGTGTGCCAAACCACTTCTCCCTGAGGGGACACCGGCCCTCATGTTCTGGTGACAACAGCATCAAGTTGGCTTTCTCGGGGGTGAGCAGGGACAGAGCCGCACTGATCACCTGCGCATAAACACGGAAAGAAAAAGACACAGACAAAACAAGTCAAGTTTGCAGCAAAGAAACAGAGAGAGAGAGAGAGGGTGTTTTCTCCCCCCTCCCCTCCTCTCAGTTTCTAAATGGCTTGTTTACACGAGAACAATTTCAGCTGTCAATCACAATAAGAGGCAGAAAAACTCAACAGAAGTTATTGTCATCACAGAAAATATGCAAAGCCATAATTAGACTGTAGCACCGATGCTTGAATAACATCCACCAGAAGATGAGAGGATTACAAAATTATTAACATATCAAACACAAAAAATAAAAAAAATCTATATTTTTTACACTTTTTAGCGACCCGTTTCATTAACACCTTCTCTCGGAAATAAGCTGTTTTCCCCGAAAATGCGTCACTCCCAGAATTACTTACTTCTGGATTGTACTCGAACATCAGCTGATCTCCTGTCAGGAAGTCTTCTTTAGGGAACAGCTGCATGTTTTCGCAAATGTCCTCTACGTATTCTATCGGGTCGATCTGACAGAGAGGAAAAACAATCAAACAAACCGTCTCGGTGTTTGTCACATTTGGCCAAAACAGTGTTTTTTTTATTCTTACCTGCTCCTGATAGTGAAATTCATTGGCTTCGATCCTCTGAATCTCTTCGTATATTCTGAATGCATCAACGCACAGAGAGGATTACATAAGCCAGACAAAACCTCAGAAATCACAAACAAAGAAAAACTACAAACAGTTCAGCTAGTCAATATCCCAAATAATTTGATATTCTCTATTTTCTACTCCACAAAAAAAATAGACTAAACATATAAGTTCGGTTTTATTTAGTCTCTTTGGAGCTAAATCTGCCTTATAGTGTTGGTTTTTGAGATTGTGTGTTAGTGTCAGTGCCTTTGCTGTGGTCCGAGTGTCTGCAACATCTTCAGGTACTGGAACACAAGTTGAGTCACCTGGGGAAAAAAAAACACAGAGAGGCAAATTAGATATTAAACATTAAATAGTATTAATAAATGAAAATCAAATTTGTTGATTGATTTTTCTGCATAATTAAGCAATATGTAAGAACTACACTGATGCAAGAGTAAGTTGATTGTGACAATTTGAATCTAAACCTAGAAATCGTTTGAAATTCAATTTAATACTAAACAGACAGTAACATGCGTCTCAATTCCCGTTTTAGAGATTCAAACATGAGCCCGCCTGTCTTGGTGAATAAAGAGTAACTGACTGGATAAAAGGATCCTCGGCTGTGATCCGTTTGAAAGAGGAGAATACAGAGCCGAGCAATTTCAAACAAGAAGTCTATTTTCTGTCTCTCGAAAGGTTGACTTTAAGGTGCGTTTTCTTTCCAGGTTATTCGGCTGTGAACCTCTGGCATTTTAAAAAGGGGTGGCTTTGACATTTTGGGGGAATGCGTTTTCCTCCCCGCAGAGAGTTAGATGAGAGACCGATACCACTCCGGTGTCAGTCGCACCGGGTACGAATCTGCTGCCAGCGGCCGATTAGCTTAGTTAGCACAAAGGTGGGAAAGCGCTTCAGTCTCACTAATTAACACATTATTGCAGCGTCTTGTTTACAGCTGGGAAATGTACCAGAATATATCCAAGACCAGTTGCCAGGCAACCGGTGAAGAACACAGAAAGGTTACAGGACTCAGCCTTGTGTCAAAGTCTGCTCCTGCTTCATATATAGCGTCTGGATGAAAATAGCTCGGACTTGACCTTGGACCTTTGGTCATGTTAATTAGTGACCACTTAAGATGAAGTTAGATGGATTTTCCCAACTTCAGACAGAACCCATATTGTACCGTCTGTCCAAAGCTGGCGCTTAGTGCAAAACCTGCACCTGCAAAGAAGCATTTTTTTCTGTGAGGTCTTCTAAGTTCACGTTTGGTTGACTTGCTGTCTGTCCAACAGGAAGAAAAGTGCAGGTTGATGCATGTGACTGATAATCCAGTGGCACGCTGTAATTTTGGTGTCAAGATCGAAGGTGTTTACTTCACGTCCATCATGCGCCTCCTGTTCCCTCCACTCAAGCCAATTTATTGAAATGGCACATTTATGGAAAAGAAAAACAAATGTTGGACTCAAATAATCAACACTTAACTGAAACCACTATGATTAGCTTTGATGGCCCTTAAAGGTGGGGAAAGCAAGCAAACGCGCACACACACCTCCTTTTAGTGCTCCTTCAGAGGCTCGTCAATCCAAATTCATGGACGTCAATTGTCAAGGCAACAACACAGACAAGGACCAAGCGGCAAGAGGAAAATTAAGCCAACGTGGACGTGCCAAAAGCTGCAGTTCCCCAAATGGCTACTCGAGGTTGGCTTCAAAAGTGAGTGAATCATCATGGATTTACACTGTTAAAATGTTCAACTTTACTGCAGAAATAAACATGTTCACACCAAAAAACTAATCAATGTACAATTATGAGTCTTGAGAGTGACAAGTGGCTGAGGGTACTAGGTACGTATGGGCGAATGCTATCCACCCACAGTAGCCCCAACTCTCACTGGGCTTAATTTCCTTTTCCTTTTTTGGATTAATCCAAAAGTTAGACAGAGTCCGGCTTCGCTGGGGATGTGCTTACAGCGGCGCTAACACATGATCTTTGAAAACCACTATTTAGAAAATCTGTGTGGGTGACGCCACAGATTGTTGGTCTGTCTTTACATGCAGACCATGACAATGACAGACTAAAAGCTCATTTAAGGTACTGCGGGACACAGATGTCGTAACCTAGGCAAGTAGCCAATGCTGGCGCGAGATATTTATACTTGTGTGCTTGTCAGTCTGGCTTACTCCGATCAAAAAGGCCACCCAAACACAAGTCAGCGCTGTGCCTTTTTTGAAAAGTCGGGTTCATTTTTGTTTCTGCTTCCTGCTTCACTTTCAATAATAGCAACTAAAACTTCGGCTGAAATTTCGCCAAACACGAGTCATACAATTGTTTGTATTGTCGAACCTCATCAGTTAACCTTTCCTCGATGTGTTCCATCTTATTTGATCCAAAACAATAAATTCAAAAATTGACAAAGATGGAGAAGCAGCTGGAAATACCAAAGCGGAAACACGCTACTATCAAGTGGACCAATCACAGCTCTTCAACGCGTCAGGCTACGACGTTAGGGTCTGTGTAAGGTCTGGGCTGTCACCATAGAAACGGAGTTGCATTGACTCCGAAGCCTAAACCGCCCATTACTATTATTATGGCTATGTACACGATTATGGCTTTTGATAAATACTCTGATACATGCCACTAACTTGGCTTACATTTGACTGCATTTTACACTTTAGAAAACTGGTTTTCCTCGGATCCAAACGACTCCATGTTTCTCTCCTGAATGAATGGAACAATGAAGAGCTCTCAAAGTAAACAACGTTCTCCAAGATGTTCCAGCGTTTACACAGCAGCTATCAATACAAGTTCGTTGAGGGAAACATTTTTCCATTAAGTACTTAAGCGTAGAGCGCGATTATTCAACAGGACTGTTCTTTTTGCACTTAACACAAGCGTTGTCGTAGCAACTGATAACACAGATTGCTTTCTTGGAATTAACTGCCGTATTAGTGAAAACAAGACAAACGGGCCAGCTGGGTCCTGCTTCCAGTCTCTGTCATACATCTGTTATTAATTTTTTATCACTGGAGAGTATATCAAGTATTTTCAGTGCGTGCCTCGTACAAACAAACAACAAACGATGAAAAATCTTTATGATCCAACAACAAATGATCTCCTATCAACTGGTGATGAATCGCTAATTAGTTTATTTGCTTGCGTCACAGTGTTTCTATTCATCCAGAATAATGAAGAAAAAGCGGATGGTATACGGAGGAAGAAGAAGAAGAATAGGAAGAAGTAGACGAGGAAGTAGGTGATGTAGAAGATGAAGAAGTAGATAAAGATGTAGATGATGAAGACACAGAAGAAAGGGAAGATGAAGGACAGAAATATGAAGAAGTAGCTGAAAAGAAGAAGATGACATGGAGAAAAGAAATGATAAAGAAGATGATAAAGAGGAAGATCATGAAGAAGAAGATGATACAGAATGAGAAGTAGCTGATGCAGAACATGAAGATGAAAGTAGATGGTTAAGAAGAGGAAGATGATGAAGAAGAATATGAAGAAGTAATTGATGATGAAGAAGACAGAAGTATTTGAAGATGAAGAAAATGAAAACGAAAAAGTGGTAGATGACGAAGAGTTAGATGATGAAGATGCAGAAGAAAGGGAAGGTGAAGGACAGAAATATGAAGAAGTAGCTGAAAAGTAAATGAAGAAGACGACATTGAGAAAAGAAATGACGAAGAAGATGAAGAAGAAGTTCATACAAAGCAAGATGAAGAACATGAAGAACATGAAGATTAACAAGATGAAGACAGAAGTAGTTGATGAAGAAGATGAAGACAGAAGTAGTTGATGAAGAAGATGAAGACAGAAGTAGTTGATGAAGATGAAAAAGAGGAAGATGATAAGAGGAAGATGAAGTAGTTGATGATGAAGATGATGATGAAGAAGACAGAAGTAGTTGAAGATGATGAAGAGGAAGAAGTAAATGGGGAAGTGGGTGACGCAGAAGATGAGGAAGTAGATAAAGAAGAAGATGTAGATGATAAAGATGCAGAAGAAAGGGAAGATGATGAAGAGGAATAAGATGAAAAAGCAGTAGATGATGGAGAGGTAGGTGAAGAAGAAGAAGTAGTTGATGATGATGTAGAAGATGTAAAAAGAAGACAGAAGTAGATGAAGATGAAGGCGTTGAAAAAGTGGTAGATGATGAAGATGCAGAAGTAGGTGACGTAGAAGATGATGATGATGAAGATGCAGAAGAAAGGGAAGATGAAGGACAGAAACATGAAGAAGCAGCTGAAATGTAGATAAAGAAGACGACACGGAGAAAAGAAATGATGAAGAAGATGAAGGAGGATCTCATAAAAAGCAAGATGAAGAACACGAAGAACATGAAGAAGATTAAGAAGATGATGATAAAGAAGAAATAGTTGATGGAGAAAATGAGACAGAGGAAGATGGTGCAGATCATAAAAGGAAGAAGTAGATGATGAAGAAGAGGAAGATGAATAGGAAGAAGAAGATGAAGAAGAAAATATGTAGATGATGATGAAGAAGACGAGTAACATGGAAAATAAAAAGATGCTAATGAAGGAGGAGAAGCTGGTTACCTGGTAGAAGTTCTGGAAACCCTCATCAGTGAGTGTGATGGATATGGAGAAGATGGAGTAGGTGGTGTTCTGGTCAAAGCCAGTTTCACTGTTTCCTCCGAACAGAGCCAGGGCCCAGCACCTACACACAGACACACACTAGTTAATCAACACTGATTACAACACACAGATTCACAAAGACTCACTCACTCACCATAAAGTGGAAACGCATTAAGATCTGTGCAGGATTAATTTCATCTTAACTGCTTTCTGCGTTTCTGTTTGCGAATAAAAATCCTTAAATTAAGATATTACACTCGTCCTTCCTTGTTGGCAGCTTTTTTTTTTATTATTCATTTAATGTAACAACTTGAAACTTAGCAGAGTCTGGTAACACTTCAAAGCTAAAACGTCTGCGTTTATTAGTCCAAAGACATATTCTGGTCGCGCGAAGACGTACTTAAAAGAGTCTGAGCCGCATTAGAAATGATCAGAGCGACGGAACGCGGCACGCGAGGGCTGAGAGTTTTCATGCCGCGCCGAAAAGAACTGAAACCAGTAGCAGAAAATTACACATGACAGTGAGGAAAAAAGTTTAAATTGGCTTCAGTGGAGCACATTTTTATGGATCTGACAGCGTGGGGGGGGGAAAAAAATCTGCAAACACACTGGTGTGATCATTTGAGGCACTGAATCGGGGCTCGGCGTCCTAAAGGGCGTGCGTGACAGACAGAGAGACCATTCCTCAATTTCACAGAGAGGGACAACAACTGCACTATTTCCAAAACCAGCCTCTTGGCCCTTTGTGTCCGTGTTGTCTGAACTCAATATAAAATAACCACTCTACTGCCTCTGCAGTTTGTTTCGTCTGGGAATTGTGACCGAGTACACTCCAACTTCCCTTCTGCCATTTATCAACATTTGAAAGCAGCACACAGTAAGTAGCAATATTCTAACAGAAGTGGTTGCTGATGGTAACGGGACTACTGGATGAGCTCTCGGTATTGTGAGACTACACAAGGTTTGGAAAATCACTTTGCCACTTAGCGGCGAGAGGCCGACGTGCTCTCGTACAGCCGTGCGCAGGGACGAGAACGTATGAATCACGCTGTCAAGTGGGATGGCAAAGTGTACAGTTTGAAGATTGGCCTCAAACACTCAGGGCTGGCTCGGAGCTGGAAAAATCACATGTATACCCGGCAAATTGAAGAGCTTTTAATTGGGTTTTGGAGTGCCCTCAAATCAGAAAAACAAACAGACACTCACTTCTTCCTAAGCACCGAGAGGATGCTTCCTGTGCCTTCGTGGCCAATCAGCCAAGAGATGTAGTGGAGAGGCTTCACTCTGAAAAGAGAGAGAGGGAAGGGAGCGGAAGATGAAAAGGAGAAACAAAACACGCTGACGAAATCCATCTACAATCAGGGCAAAGCATGGTCTCCTTTGGCTGGTCTGCTTCCATGTTTACATGAAGAGGGTTCACTCTGCAGGATATAGACAGCCGTGGAGGGGAAAAAAAAAAAAAAGACACAAAGACATTTGATGCAATTTCTCCCGAGTGAGGAGAAAGCATGGTCTCTTATGAATCGTCTAAACTTTTATTTATGTGCCTGTGCTGTACTGTACATCTGTATATCTCACCTGTAGTGTTTCTCCTGAGGGGGAAGAGCCCAGGTGATATTCAAGGCATGAACCTTCCTCACGGGAACGACTGCAAAAAACGCACACCAGGATTGAAAGACATGTCGCTGCAACATCTCCCCCGGTTTGTTCGCACAGTTCAAACAAAAAAAAACACATTTTCCACCTCTGATTGTTCTACATGATTGCTTTTCGGAGGGCCTATAGACATGGGGGTATCCAGTAATTGACAAGAAAATAAGCAAATATTGATCCCTCAGACACAGGTTGGGCGGTAATTGCCGTATACCAGATGTGTGCAGTAAGGTGGATCAGTACCTCTGTAGAGCTTGCTGAAGGCGGGCGTGTCGAAGGGATCTAGCATATCAGAGAAATCCGGTTGCGGCAGACCGCTGCAGACACAGACACGTAAATATGAGAGTAAACATCATGTCACTGAAATTTAAACTAATCGTAATAATTTGCAGAGAAAACTGGATTAAGAAGAATTTGTGGAAAAGGGTGGTCTTCAGTTGCTTATGCACTGCCTGGCCAAAAACAATACTTCACTGGACCGCCTTTAGCTTTGATTACAGCATGGATTCGCTGTGACATTGTTTCAAGAAGATTCTGCAATGTCACAAGATTTATTTCCATCCAGTGTTGCATTAATTTTTCACCAAGATCTTGTATTGATGATGGGAGAGTCTAACCACTGCACAAAGCCTTCTCCAGAACATCCCAAAGATTTTCAACAGGGTTAAGGTCTGGGCTCTGTGGTGGCCAATCCATCTCATGCTCCCTGAACCACTCTTTCACAATTTGAGCCCAATAAATCCTGGCATTGTCATCTTAGAATATCCCTGTGCCATCAGGGAAGAAAAATCCATTGATGGAATAACCTTGTCATTCAGTATATTCAGGTAGTCAGCTGACCTCATTCTTTGGGCACATAATGTTGCTGAACCTAGACCTGAGCAACTGCAGCAACCCCAGATCATAGCACTGCCCCCACAGGCTTGAACAGTAGGCACTAGGCATGATGGGTGCATCACTTCATCTGCCTCTCTTCTTACCCTGATGCCCCCATCACTCTGGAACAGGGTAAATCTGGACTCATCAGACCA
>JASGAT010379194.1:4573-16994 GCA_030220025.1 Chelon auratus
AAAAAAAAAAAAAAAAAAAACGAGATGCCAGGACAGTTAATGATTTCAAATGAGGTGTGGGAGAGTCTCGGCTGGTCCTAGCTGAATGGAGTAAGCACTTGAGTGACGAGAGAAGCCTCAAGTTGGCCAGTTGTCACAGTGTGACACTGATTCGGCCTAATGAGCGTAGTGCTGTCACCACACATCTGCCTCGCATTCACTTGTAGAATCTGGCAGATTCAAAACCTGCTGGAGTCGCTGCTAGATGCTGGAACTGGAGACGCCGCCACCTCGCCGCTTGCCAGATTACGAGGAGCCTCGCGTACTAACTTACACTTCGAACGCAACAACAAACGCTCAGTTTCGAGCCGTACCTCGTCGTCCAGCTAGAATGACGAGGCAAGAGCGGTTAAAGTTGGCGAGGAGAGGGAAAAGTTTCAATGACTAAATATCGCAGATGTTGTCCTTGTGCAGTTTCTGATCGGTTCAAAAAGGTATCAGGACGTTCTTTTTTTAACACGTTTAAGCTCTAGTTACTGCTATTTGATTTTTTTCAACTGTCCCCAAACAAATCATACCATTTCTTGTAAACGACGCATTTCTTTTATGAATTTAAAATCTTTACTTATGACCAACATGGTGGTTAACTCTAATTAATGGTGACTTTCTCACGTCTCTATTTCAAGATGATTCAATTCTCACTAGCCCATGGATATCATGCTATTTGTTTATAAAGCCACCTCATCACTCTATATGATCCAGTAAATTAAATGTTACATTAACAGAACTGGCATGTATGTAGTTGATATCAGTCTCTCTGTTAATCTGAAGAGACAACGAGAAAGACTGTTTGTCCTTTAAGGTGATAATGACGATTAGGTCGTGGTGCGTCTGATCTGCAGAGGACAGCACTCTTCCCATCTGTCCTGACTCTAGAGGCATCACCGCAGACCGAGCAACTACTCAAAAATTCCTCGTGGGCATCCTCCTGGAAAATAGCACAAAGGTTTACTAAACATCACCGCGGCGGTGGCACCAATTATTGTTAATATACATCAAATGGCCTCGGCCGAGCCCAAGAAACGGACTGATCACTCCGATGATGGCAACTGTCAGTCTGCACCCCAATAAGGAGAGCTGCTGAAATAATTAGTCCATGCCCCGTGAATAAAACAATACTACAACAACCAAGATGACATCCAAAATATGCACATCGCCTCAGATGACCTGAAAACCTGGCGCTGCACGGATCACGGAACAAGGTCTTTAAACACAACCTGAGTCACCGGCCACAGATGAGCACAGGCTTTGTTAGAAGTGTAATATGTACATGTTGGCATAACATCAGCGAAGAAGAACAGCTACCAGACACACATGTCGTTGTTAGAGGATCTTTTGTTTAACCTTGTGCGCACAAGTTTTATTTTTACCCTCTGTTTCTGTTGTAGTTGTATGTGCTCTTTGAGAGGTTATCAGAGATCATTCCTTTTCAGTTCAACATTTACTATATATATTTAATATACAGTAAATACAAGTTGTAATCTAAACTTTTACAAAAACAGAGACAGCACAAGAGCTCAAATATGAGTCCAGATCATACATGAGGTTACAGCGATGCCTTAATATGAATCAAAACTTAAAAAAACACAACAAATTAAACAAAAGCCATGAAGAAATAACACAAGCGGAGGTCAGAGCCTAGAGACGTAAGGATTATTTCAATGAAGATCCTGAAGATGGCGCTGCTCAGCTGCATTTCTCAACCTTGGAGGATTCTGAAAATGAATTTATTTTGGCAGAAACACAAAACACCCCAAACCACTCTACAACCATGGGACTGTTTTGCGACTTCTCCTGTTAACCGACATCAGATGTCTGTTTTGTCGAGATACCGTCTTCCTGCCTCTTCCCTGAGCAAGTCACTGAATCCCTCCGGCACTGTACCTGGCCTTTGATTCACCCATGGAGAAAACCGCACTCATTTAACAGTTTAGAAGTTTAATAACTCATTAGATTATTATAATTATGCCAATCAAACTAAAAATCCTATGTCATGTTTGTGCTGAGTACAGTTTCGGGCTGTTATTCATTCTGTATTCAACAATTTGAGATGCAGCATGAACATGCATGGGATTTTTTTATGTGCATTTGTTTAACAAACATGCAGGGAACAATGCATGTGGGATTATTTGCTCAGTTTTGCAACAGAAATATTTTTTTTTCCATAGTAAGTAAACCTGCAGTTGTAGTTCACACTTCACCTTAAATAGCATAAACAACAGGGTGGAGTACACTCATCTATGAGTTGACTGAGGTCAAGAGAGCTGTATTTGAATATTGTAGTTCATGGGAAAAACAAACTGTGCATCGATCTTGAGCACACCATCTGCAGACACTCTTATGAGCTGTGCATATATTTGATGAGCCTGATGAGTTTATTTACCGCCAGACTTATCTGTGAGAAAGGTGAGACTGATCACATGTTCGCGGGTGTGAAGTCAAGATGTTCACAAGGGAACCAGGCCCAACCAACAACTAACAACCAGCCATAGTGTCAACACCGTGACATGCTAGATTAAGGAGGGCACAAGTTGAAAAGGCTTGTAGACATTGTTTAAGAAGCTGTCCATGGACACCTGCGACAGCAAATCGTCCCTCACACTCGGCCTCAGTCTTTTTTCATCTTCCCCTGTCCACTCTCACACTAAAACACGCATGTCACGTACTTGTCTCTGTGAAGCGCGTGGATTAAAAGTGTTTGCCGAAGAACGACAAATAGCTCATCAGCAGTTAAGGTGACAAACACGAAGCAAAGTGTGAACAAAAAAGTCTTCACGCGAGCGTGGTGGCACGGGGGACAGGGCCTGAGTAGGGCAGGCGGCGGCTGATGCATGGGGGGGGGATGGTGATGATGAGAACAGACACGAGCCACATGAGGCCCCCTGACAATGCAGGAGTCCCCTGCGGTATGTCCAGCAGTCTACTTATGCACACACACACACACACCCAAATGAACGCATGCACACAAGCACGCAATATTAACACTACTACGCTGACTTAGTAAATACACCAAAATACAAATAACACATGCAGGTAATATTTTTTACATAAATGTAATGAAAAAATGCTTAAAGAATAATTAAACTTCTCAAATTATTAGGTTTTTTATACTATTAAGAGCTGGGTTATTTTTTGTGTCTGATCTATAATGATTGTACCCCCTCTAGTGGCCTTTTGCTTTATAGCAATTAACTGTAACATTGAAACTGCCTAGAAATAAACACATATATGGTGATTATTTAGGCATATATGTGTGAAAACATCACATATACTAAAGAGTTACGTTGTGCATTAGTGCACATAACCATTGCTTTTATTTGTGACCTGAGTGAAGTTGGTGTGATGTGCCAGACTTAAATTTAAAGTGTGTGGGGGAAGTTTCATACACAATTCATTTTGGCAGGAAAAAACATCCCAAATTTGGTTAGGCACCATTTGTGGAACCACGCTGGTTATTCCACACATGTTGTGGACACCAGAAGTCATTCCCAGTTTGCCTCACCAACACACCACTGGTTCCCCTCCACCATGAGGGTGCCTTTAAAACGATATGCCTTCTGGGGTGCTCTTTCATGGGCTGCAGTTTGCACCATTGACTATTGTATAATTCTCTTCGAATCAGTTTGTTCCCCTCTCCTCCCCCCCGTTTTTTTTGTTTTTTTTTTTAGCCCTCCCCTGACTTAACAACCAGAAAAAGGTCACATTTCTGAGAAGTGACTTCCATGCATGTTCCATGCTGGGTCGTCACTTTCAATTTCCTAAGACCTTTCATGTCACACACCCATCAACCCAGAAAACTATAAACACACTACTACACGCTACCATGTGCAACTTTTCATGAGGTTGGCACGATACTGTACATAACCTAGATTATTATTAAAACAAGAAAAGTCTAATCTTCTTTGCTGTCGATTTAAATCAGACATTTAAGCCCATTTACACATTTGTCAGAACACAAAATATCATGTAGATGCACAATATCCATTTGAGGTCAATAGAAAAGTAAACATCAGGTTTTTTTTTTTATATCTTCAGTTAAAACGTCTTCGTGGATATACGTGGCCAAAGCAGATTTTAGGGATTTAGTAGACCGCATGCATGAGCAGAAGTGATCTTCCCCTTCTTTCCATGTCTTCTTGACCTCTTGCAGTATTTAACACTCAGAGACCTTCAGGACTCCCGGCGCGAACTCGACAAACGACTGTCTTTTCCTTTTCCTGAACACCGTTCAGATGGTATTAGATGTTTAACTCCGCGCACAGAATTAATGGAGCGTGAAATGTAGGCCTGAAGTGCAGCAGGCTCCCAAGCTGCAGGTGACATCGTCTACATGAAGCTCTTATTGTGACCTAAGTGAGCTGTATTATAACCGCATTTGACTGGTGACAATTAGTGACCTTTTGCCTATCCAGCAGCCTTCCATTTCAATTACACCAAGCTGGAAAAGCTTTGGTGGGTGAGTGGAATGAGATACTGTAGCTTCTACTGTACTGTACTACTACTGCTCACTAAATATTCTGGTAATGCTGTCGAGAAAGGGATACCTTAAGTATAAAGAAATGTAGTCACTGAATCAACGCCTTTAGATGTAGTTTGAGACACAGAAAACTTTAGCCTGAAATAAATAAAACATACAAATGGAAAAGTCGCCAGTTTTTTTTTTTTGTTGTTGTTGTTTTTTTTGTGGCTATTGAATCTGCGTAGTTCGCAAGTGTTCCTGCTACACTGAAGGGGAAAGGTCAGTTTTCTGAGTCGTCCTGCTGTTATTGTACCGTCTACATGTATCGGGATTCACTGCACATAAGTACTTTATTCTCAATCCCCTAATCCTTCTCAAATCTGGCCAGCACGTGCAAGTGGGTCGCCCGAAATAAGTTTTACTAGGACACAGATAAACCTACATACATTGAATAACACAACATCTGAAGTCATGGAAATAGTGCACATATCGCAACGTTTCAACTGCAGCAATGACTCTTTTGGGCAAACATAGCATTTCGAGACAAAAGTAATGATTCAGTGGTTAATAGTCACCTGCCCTCTCAGTCATGCTCGTGTTCGTTGTTTTTTTCCAAATTATCTTTGTGCTCTTGAAGAAGCACCAGTTTGCTCTCAGAAGCTCCATGTCTGAATGATCCCTGCTAACCATAGCCTCTTGCTAGGCTAATGCATCTGCAGCCTCTGCCTCTCTCCACTGGATTGCTTTTTCCTTTCTCTGCAGCATTTCTCCACCTGTATACTCTGGATGAATTTCCAAGTCAGCCAATACACTGTAAAAAGTGTTTTCCTCCATTACATCCTCTGCACTCATTAATATGCACTCATATAAACACTGATTTGGATATCCTGCCAAAGTTGTTCTTCAGTTCTAAACTGCATCTATAGCACCCTGATTGGATTCCCAGAAGCAGATTCTAGAAATACAAGTTGAAACAGATTGTAGTTATTCTGAGACACAATGCCTCATGGGGCACTGGTTCCTGGAAAAACAGCCAATTTTGAAGCTGAGCCCCAGAGATGCATTAACGGTAAAAACACTTTTGTTGTTCACACTAATACAGAGGGAAAGGCTTCTTCTTCCGGTTTGTCTTTGTCTAGTCAAGTGTGCAGGTTTGCAAATATGTGGCATTGTGCTGCAGTCTCACCACTTACATAAAACATGTTAATCTCAGTGTTAGAACAAGTGTCAACAGAAATAGAATGTAAGCCTGTTTATCCACTTGAGGATCTCTGGTTCTGATCTTAAGACGCAGTCCTCTGGATCAAAGCCGAATAAGCTTTTGTCAAGTGGTCACATCTGCGGTAAAGTCTTTCTTCAGGGCCAGTATATTGATAATCAGTAAACCCACAAGCTAGAGCGGGGGTGTCCAAACTTTTTGTAAGGAGGGCCAGATTAGATAATGTGAAAGTGTCTGAGGGCCAACAGTCCGTGACAATGTAAGCATTCAGATGAATACATCAGGGCACACAAGGTATCTGAAATTACAGCAGAAACATATAGAAACTCTATAAAATACAACTCTGGGTGATAACAAAGCAACAGCCACTGACATTACTGTGAATAGTGAGGTTAAGCTCTAGATCTCAGTAGATCACATGCGTAAAACGTCACGTAGGTGGGAATCACTTAGTCTTTATCTCAAGCGGTTCTTGTTCAATTCATAACTGAGAAAGTCTGCTCACACAAACAATATGTGGAGCCAAACAAGCTTTACATTTTCTTCGGCAAATGTGCGCATCTCTGGGAACTTGCCTCTATTCAGCTGCCAGTAAAAGGCACCAGATAGAGATGGTGGCGTCGGCCGCGGTATTTGCTGTCACGCTGAAGCTCAATCAGCTCCAGCTGCAGGTGAGGTGGAGCCTCGTCTGGGTCCATGGTGAAGGGACAGGACATATCGACATGTCCTTTCCGATAGCATCAAAATCCTGAAAGCGGTTGCTGAACGCACCAGTGAAGGAAGCGATGACTGTAGCATACCGCTTTGCAAAATGTCATGGTTTTCAACAGTCATTGCCGGAAATGCGTCTGTTAGTGACAAATGTCTCTGGAAAAGATGCAGCTTCGTCCCAAACTCCTTGACGTGTGCAAATAGTTGGCTCACCACTGCATCTTTTCCTGACTGACATTCAGTGCATTCAGATGCTTTGGTATGTCAACCAAAAAGGCCAAGTCCACCATCCAGCCCGTGTTTGACAGTTCTTGCATTGGTTGTCCCTTTTCGGTCAAAAAACTGTCCAATTTCCCTTTCAAGAGAAAACATAAATGGTAATAATCCCACTAACCTTACTCCATGGTAGTTTCATGTCATCAATGGCTGAGCAAACATTAAGGAATAAGTCAACTCCTCTTGTCCTTTGAGACTTTTAAAGGGAAATTACCGTTTTTTTACAACCTGGACCTTATTTCTGGCATAAAATACGATGGTTTACTCACCCATATAACTTTGGTGTCATTTGGAGTCGTTCGGAAGATATTTAGATCCAGTGGAGCGCCGCGTATATCCACATAGTGGGAGTGACTGGGGCACCGAAACACAGCCTCTAAGTAATGCATTATCTGCTGCGAAACGCATTCATTTCACCAGTATTTTGTTATGATGCGCTAGTGCTATTCCCCGTTGAGTCAAACTTCATCTGGTCTGGTCTAGGTGGGTGCTACATGTCTAGGTAACATCCACACGAATGCCAGGTCCAAAAGTTTCCCAGCAGGACACTGAAGTGTCACAAGATGGTCAGTGTTATTTACTTCTGCTGTCCGTGGTCATAATATTATGCCTGATCGATGTATGTGGCATAGGCCTCACTAGCAAGAATCTCATCTGCAAACGTGACACTCAGGTGCAGTCCTCGGCATCTTCAAGTGTTCAAGTCATGGTATCCTAGTGGATTGTAATAATAATAAAAACAATTGCAACATTTCTTGAACCATCATAGTTTTTATACTTCAAGTGTATCCACAATTAAGGTAAACACGTCTTGATAAAGTTTGTGTTTTACAAAGTAAAATGGGTGAATCTTTTGTGTACACCACAGGCGTGTGAAGCCCATTTTTAAAGAGTATATTTAAAGATAATATTTTAATGAGGTTTAACAAGGAAATGAGGAAATGTAGCACCCCCACCCCCCCACCCTCCCCCTTGCATTGCAGTGGTATGACCCACCTCTTTTGTTTACCCCTCCCTCCCCCAAGCAGCGCACACACACATTAGGTTTGTCCTACCGTCTGAGGCATGTGGCTCCTGTAAGTTACCAAACAAAGATCTATTTACTTTATCATTCAGCACCAACACATTACAGTTATCAGCAACAGCCCTAACTTTTACTGTTGTTGTTATTGTTAAGTAGGAGTTTGCTATCTCTCTCTGGCAAGCTAACAGTGCAGGCTGTCAATCAATCACAGTTTATATTGGAGCTGTTGTACTGTTGTTAAGCTTTTGGTATGTGCATATGTGTTAATGTTAAAGCCAAGGTGTTAAGACTAATACCGCCTGTAAGCCTATGTGCTAATAGGCTTGCTAATTAATATAACACAGTGATGATAGAGGGTATGATGGCAGGTGATGTCCAACTCCTAAAGTGTGTATGTATGTGTGTGTGTGTCTGTGTGTTGAAGCCATGTACATTCGTAATTTTTTTAAGAAAAAAAATAACCCGGTTCGGGTGAGAGAGTATAGGAGAGGACGGAGAGGAAGAACCAGGTCAGAAAGTAGATAGTTAATGTTAGTCAGACCACACTCATGACGCCGTTTTCCTGTGCCCATTGCAGTAGAGTGCACAATGGTTTCATATCAAATGTCCAGTCTTGAAAGGGGCTCAGCACCCCTAAAGCTCTGACCCTAGAATCGCCCCGGTGTACACCATATATACCGAATAATTAATAACTTTTTTTTTTCACGATTAGTCAGTCACCAGTAAAATACTAAACCATTATGTGCCATGTAGTNNNNAAAAAAAAAGTTACATGTCCTGTTATTTTCAGGCTGCCACTTGAAACTGTTAAAGTAACTGTGAAACTTGCACATTGACGCTGTTTGCAGTGAAGCTGCTGCATCTTCTTGAAGCAGTTTTACACAGCCACATTTCTACCACTTTAACTATTCTCAGAATCTAACAACATGCTTTTTCAGTTTAGAGCGTTTTCATGTTTTTAATCCTTTTAGGGGGTTGGTGGTTGAGACATATGTAGATGTGACATTTTTGAGACTGTTAGTGATTCATCCACACATCATAGGATTTTGACAGTTTTTTTTTTTAACACCAGCAATACTTGAGCTTCCTCCTATATCTTCCATCAGCGCTTCCTCGGGCCTGCCTGCATTCACCTCTGCCACACAGAGTACAAACTTGAGAAACCTCAGCGACAGGAACATAATATAAAACCTCACACTATCACTTCATCTAACCTTTCAGAAAAACCCGCTGCATCCACTGCAAGCAGTGTGATGCAAATAGAGATGCGGTTTTATTCAACTATAGCCTCTAGAAATGACACTACATATGCTCGCATTTGTTTAACCTGCTCAAGAACAATAAGTTCCCTCTCGATTTCCTGCCTCACAGTTTTGGTCAAGCTGTGCCATACTGGAATTAAGAATACCTATTTAAAATCCCAGAACCCATATGAAGTGCACATTTCCAAAGAAATAAATCGTAATTGTTTACCGTATTTTCTCAAATTTACAACTTTTAAGTTGTAGTAGTCTTACCAGCTTCCCCTCTGTTTTTCAGTTTCTTTGTTGAACTCTACCAAGAAATTTCTCTTCAGGAAATCAGCCGTCACATATGACTTGGATCCCAGTACCTGCCTTTAACTAAAGTTACAGTTTAGGACCGTTTTTCCTGTACATACACAAAACATTTGCAATAAAATTCCACATAACAATAGAAAGAGCTCCACATTGTTACACTTGCAGAAAGAACGAATTGCAATCACTAACAGAAACGATCTTTTAACTCATCTTCTGAACGTTTCTCACTTGCCTGCATCCAAAAAAAGATTTTTTTTTCAGTCATGTCTCTTTATGTCAAATGTTCTTTAGACAAAGAAAAACACAGTGTGTTAATGTGATGATATAACTAAACACCAAGCTGGAACAGTACAATAAGCTTGTCATATACATGTACATACAGTTAAATGTAAAGGTCAAGTGCTTGGAATTTCCATTGACAGCACAAGGCCTTTGTATCTACAGATGTACGTGGCATTAAAACACGGAGTCCGCCGTGTTTTTGGGAGGGGGGGTGAGGCAAGAGGTATATGATTCCTTAAGGGTGTCCAACTCTCCAACTTCCCAATTTCAGGCTGATCTGAGATCGCTGATCTCAGGCACATCTCGCAACTTGAGATGGCACCCATCATCTCCATGAAAGTGGCCAAGGTCTAATTTTTATTTAGGCAAGTGAGACCAAAACAGTTTCTTACCAGGCTATAAATATACTTACTTCTGCTGAAAAGTTGGTGTGGCTAATAATACTACACTGGTCTGAGAAGATGAAAGAAAAACATACAGTGGGTACAGAAAGTATTCAGACCCCCTTAAATGTTTCACTCTTTGTTATATTGCAGCCATTTGCTAAAATTGTTTAAATTGATTATTTTCCTCATAAATGTACACACTGCATCCCACATTGTGGACATTTTTGTAAATTTATTAAAGAGCAAAATCTGAAATACATACTGCAATGGCATATAGTGAAAGGTGATGTGATTGTTGCAAAACTGTCAGTGAAACCTCTTAAGCAACCTGTGTCTGTGGTGGAAGTGTGCCAGAATTTGACAGGCACATGATGTCAAAAGGGAGAGGTGGGATTTGAACACTACATACAACCTTTTCAGAGATATTTCAAGCATCGCAGTTCAATCTACAACCACAACCAGCAGATTCAGAAGCATCAACAGTAAAATAACTTTCTCATTGTAAGTGCTGTACTTTCTTTATCTATATAACAGATTATGGTCTCATTTCCTTTGATTTTCCACACATTCCAATCTGTAGAATTTCATTATTTACAATGTTTATCATTTTCTTTAAGTGACAGGTGGCATGGCTTTCGGAAATATCACGCTGGGCTCGGCTGAAAACTCTCCAAACCAGAGCAGCTGTGATGTGTTTGTCTACCAAAGAGCGGCAGTGGTCCTCTTCCCTATTTTCTACTCTGTGGTTTTCATCATCAGTGTATGTGGCAACAGTCTGGTCCTCTACGTTATCTGCCAGAAGAGGCAGAAGTTCAACTCCACCTCCATTTATTTGGTCAACCTCGCTCTGTCCGATACTTTGTTCACACTGACGCTGCCTGGAAGAATTACTTACTACATGCGTCACTATGACTGGCCATTTGGTGACTTCCTCTGCAGACTGACCACGCTTCTTTTTTTTGCAAATACTTATGCAGGTAATGTGAGTCCTTCTGTTGCTGATTTGAAATGATATTTTTTAATGTTTCTATACATGTCAATCCAGAACTTTCTGTCAAATATATCAGGATTAAAAGAAGACCAGAAAACAGTAAAAGATAAGATTTACAATAATATAAAACCAAAGTTTTTCATTTATTTTAGCACATCATCTGTAATATGTGAAGATAACAGGTTTGACCAAAATTCAGAATGGTGTTGTGATTGTATTAACACTTTTACAAAGACATGAACATTATCTTCGATTCCTATCAAACATTTTATTCTATAAACTGTTTTGCATGTTCATGATATTTGCACCAGGTATTGGCTTCATGACCTGCATCAGCCTGGACAGATACCTGGCCATGGTACATCCACATCGTCTGCAGTGTTTGAGGAGCACTAAAGTGGTTCGCAGGGTCTGCTGCCTGGTCTGGGCTTTGGTATCTCTGGAGGTAGCTCCTCTGCTCTTCCGGAGCATGCTGCGTCAGCACCAGGAAAAACGGACCTGCATGGAGTACTTCAACTTTGAGGGCTCCCGCTCCACCCCCTATCTTCTGCTTCTGGCCTGTGCCATCTCCTTCTGCTGTCCGCTCACTGTCATCATGGGTTGCTACGCCAAGATCAACCTCAAACTGAGAGCCGCAGCTAAGCAGAACTCTGTGACTGGCCGATCGAAGAGAAATCACAGGGCCAACACGATTATTCTGCTCATCCTCCTCACCTTCATCATATGCTTCAGCCCTTACCACGTCAATGTTATGCAGTTCATGTTCAGAAAAATACACCACCAGCCGAGCTGTGAAGAATTGAGGGCCTTTAAGGTCTCCTTACAGGTAAGACTTTTTCATTTGATTTCAAACATTCCCTCTTCAGTTTTCCTTCTCATAATCCATCCACGCTCTGCAGATTACAGTCTCATTGATGAACTTCAACTGCTGCTTGGATCCAGTCATCTACTTCTTTGCCATTAAGACCTACAAGAAGCGGGTGATGAGCCTGTTTAAAGACTATCTCTACACTTCCGGGGCCTCCTCCAAAGCGACAACCGAGAACAGCAGCAGCAACACCTGAGAGAAACCACAGTCGAGGTCACAGGGCGTACATCTAGTGTCACGAACAAAACCTACTCTACCATGCGATACTCAAAAAGGCCTATTTTAGTCTCTTGTTTTGATGCTGTTTAGTATGTCAGTTTTGCATGGAAAATGTATGCCCACAACACATTGACTTTCCTTTGTGTAAATATAAAATTTGCTAATCTCAAGTTTCACAGTATTTGTTTGTAAAATGATTTTTTTGTCTTTTTATGCAGTCAGCATTAATTTTGTTTAATCAGTGTTTGTGTACTAAAGGGATATGTAAGATGAGAAGAGAGGCGTTTGTATAGTGTTAAGTGTTAACTTTTAAAAAAAAAAGAAAAAAGAAAACACACTCTGGGCAATAATGTCGTATGTTGTTTCCGTACATACAGCAGCTTTCACT